>JASAMV010008336.1:0-29516 GCA_030248065.1 Rhynchonema sp. JSB1_4
CGACAACGTCTTTTGCAGGTCTCAATTTGTGATTGATTCACTGGGAGGCACAGCGTAAAAGTTGTTCAGTAAGAATGGGTGATCAATTTTTACACTGGTCAAACTTAGTCCTCTGATGCAGGCTTATTCTAATGCCGTCAAAACCTGCCGTCAGTGCGCGGGCGTTGAAGCAATGAACATTCTCGCGCTCATTTGGGGCTGCATTGCCTCGACGCCCCGTGCGACTTGCGTGAACGACATTAGCATTAGCCCGGATAAAGCGCCAAAAGTCGAGACGGCCAGCCAACAGTTCCCAGTCCGCCTCACACGCCTGCGAGCGCAACCCACCCTTCAAGGCCGCGTGCAGATAGAGATGCAGCTATATTTTCTGGAACTTAGGACACGGAAATAAAGAAACGAGTTCCAGAAATAGTTCCATCCCTATTTGTAAGCCGCCTAACAGTTGTAGGTACCCCTGAACGCCGAATCACTCATGATGCACGGCGCTGACATCGTAGCCGCCGGTTTGAACAGTTCCCGATGAGTACGAAGCCATTCGCAGCAGGCGGCAGTGCGCGCACCCATGCTTGAACAGGAAGCGTTCGATTTTGCGCGCTCTTGTCATATTGGCTACGACAAAGTCGATGGTCTCGTTGAACTTGGACGCCTGACGGTAGTGATGAATTTACGCCTGCCAACGATGATCGGATTGGTTGGGTCCGTGTGATTATGGAACCTGTTGGGGTTTGATATCAGCCCTTGGAGTTTAATCGCGAACCGAAGCCTAGGCGCGGGAACAATTGTCATTCATTTAAAAAAAGGGAAGTTTTTTGTGGTGCATTCTCACTGACGACGACCAAAATGAGATATTGCTGCAAGGACAGAATCGCCTGTAGAAACATCAGACAAATTGCGCAACTGACAACTGCATACATGCTCCACATCCAGTAAAGGCAACCAACACGAGCCCGATTTTGGAGGCCGAGTGCTTGCAAAAACGAATAGAAAGAGAAAATCATCATGCTCCACTTTGTATTCTACAACGTGTAACATTTCCCAAATCAGCAGCCACGTCAGAATGTTTCACTATTCTGCCAGCTGCGAAATCGGGCTCGTGTTGGCATAGTTCGCCCATACATGCGATCTTTTAGAGCGACAGCAAACTCGGTGATTGGGTCAGATCGGACTTGTTTGGGTCACAGGTGGAATTAAGGAAACTTTAGCCACTAATTTCGTCCAGCGTAAAAGTTACTCATTTTTAGGTCGGGGAACACATTTTACGCCGGTCGAAATCAATGGCATAGCACTAACCTAATTACAGCCCCAATTTAAACAGCGACGTGACAAAGGTAGGAGCGGCCCGATCCGATCACCACGATATCGCTCGTGATAGTGATTTGCTGACGTTTCACAGCAAAACGCTAAAAGCACATTCAATTCCCGAACGGTAGAGGATTGAGCCATTTGACTCGCAAGAATGTTTTATCGCTCACCATTTCTTGCCCTGCTTCGAAATTTCCGGAAACAACAGTTTGTGGGTCTTTGATCTGTCGATGACATAACCAAGCACCTCGATAACCAACAGCGCCTGTGACTCTTCATCTGATGGCCATGTGTGCTTGATGAGCGCTATCTCATCCTCCGACGGCGACCACCATACCTGCAGCGGGCAAGGCGGAAGTGTGTGCGTAAACTTCCGCAACGTAATCGTATGCGTAAAGTTAAAGATTCCACACGGTGGATATATCGCTCACTGCACAAGAGAACAGTCAGTGCACCAGTGCCTGATGTTTGTGACATACCGATCTATAAATTTTCAGTCAAGAACCACAGAGACTGCTCTGATCGGAAAACCTACGAAAATCCGACAAGAATGTTTTTTCACAAACAGAGCGGGGGCTCTATTTTGAAAATGTTCAAATCACGACGGGCCTTGAATGGGATTTTTATTTGTCTTTATTTTGTGTCTTTTTCAGAGATATCGGTGCAATTTTTTTTTTTTTTCATGAGACACTTTTTTGAAGTTTACAAGACCAGGAGATGCCAAATAGTCTTCCGGTTTCTTGTGTTTAGAAAACAAAAGATGAGAAAATCTGTGTGCTTTGCGTTTTTTTTTTTCTTTCATTTGTTTTCGAAACGTTGGATCTGACGAAGTCAGCTTGCAGTTGCGCAGCGTCTCACGAGGCTGATGGCTCGATTATGCTGACGTTGCATGATCTACTAAATGCCGGAAAAAAGGGGTTCTCATTTGCGAGACCAAAACCATAGAAGAACGGTGTGCCTCTCTGCGGCGGGCGTCCGGTTAAATTCTTTCTCATACTTTTTCCGTTTGCGAGTGCGGGACACGGCGTACTTAAACTTGCCCGTTCTCTGTTTATGATTGAGCGAACACGATCGATCGATTAGGGCGATCGATCAATCAATCAATCAAAATCGATATTCGCCCAATCGGTCAAAATGATCACAAACTAATAAAAGCCAATCAAACACATACCTATCCCACAATCAAGCTCAATCGATGAGGGGGGCGGTGATTAGTTGAAAGCTTAGATGCTCGCGCTCTGTGCTAAGGTTCCATGATGCTTCCGATAATGTCAATTCAAACAATCAAATTATTGTTGTAGAACACCGCGAGACCGATGCCAAAATTATTTTTGTTAACGCGATCTGAAATGGTAGTGGTTCATCACGCGCGATGATGGTCCAAAAACTATTTTAAAAATCCAGTGCCGCAGCACATTATGCAACGCTGAAGCCGACGTGTAAATCGGAAGATTCACGCAAACATGGCTCCAAAAGCAGATAGTTTCATTTCGAATGATCAAAGGTGAAGAAAAAACACTACTGAGAGTGAAGAAAAAAATGAGAGGACACAACTATTTTTTCGTAGTAATTAAAAAACAATAATGCTGTTCCAGGTCAATATATATGTAAGTGCATCACGCACTACCCCAGGTACTCATCATAAACACATGCCCTTGCGCTCTAGGGAGAGCTCCAGGCGCACATTATGGTAGTATTTCCGAGTGTGCGGGAATTCATCTGCTTACTCAAACAGAGTCCACGTCGTCATGTGCTTTGTTTTCCGCACGTGGTTTTTCAGTTTTTACGATTTTTCGAGCATTAATATGCCACACGCGCGTACGGATATGAGTGCTGCAGCCCTGTATGTATGTGCCTCGTATGGGTGTGGGTCGGTGAGGAAAACAACAAATCAAACAGGATAAATGCTATATGTACATATAGGTATAACCGACTGTTGCAAAAAGCGGAAGTTTTTACTTTTGCCACTGCTTTTGACGGAGTGAGGTCGGTGAACGCGGCACGCGCCCTTTCCTATATTTGAATCGAGGAGTAATGATTTGCCACACAATTGGAAAATCCCCAGAAAAATGCGAAATAAAATAACGGATACCACAACGTGGGCTATACTCAGCTGTAACATGCGAACGTTGGTACGCTTTTTGTGTAAGCCAGCTGGATGAGTCAGCTGTAGAGCACCGGAAAGTATCAGGAGGACAAAATGATGAGCCTGTGTCTGGATGGACAGGCATTTGAGAAAAGAAGTCATTGTGCACATTAACCACTCGTGATAGGCACTGTGCGTGCAGTGGAAGGAGAGCCATTTAGGTCAGCCGGGTAGCACAAAAGCTAAAATATAAACATCCTTTTGTGCATTGTGGAACTAGCATTGAAGTGGGTCTGCGGAACCAGAGACCAGGGTACTTCAAAGTACCAAAGTGCTTTCTTTCTGGTGGAACTCACCACCAGTCTTGTACTACGTACCCAAACTGACAGTGTACGGGCTTTGATGCACATGGCGCGCTCTGTGTAATACAAACATGCGCATGTACAAGTGCTGGTATGTTTGGCGGCGGATTTTTTTCATTGTGACTTGTTTTCGGCATACGAGCCGCAGTATGCTTTGGGAGGGCATGCACGCCCATCTTACGCTAACAGGGGGTCGGCGCCCGACCGTGATCGTTGGGAGCGTTTGTTGGGATGCTAAACAAGCGCAAATAATCATACACCACCGCTGCTGGCACATGTGTGCGGGCGGCGGGCGGGCCCCGGACGATTGTCCAGTTGAGTCAGTCCATATCCACAAAGGGAGCAGTCAAACAGCAAGCAGCAAAATGAACATACATGGACAGCGGCGCTGAAAAAAGTTCTCCCGGGCTCGCCGGCCACTCCACCAGTACAACAACGACAGCCGCCCGAACCGTGAGAAACCAGTACAGCGCTCAAAAATAAACATGTCGGCTTACTGTATATATGTGCCTGTGCACCAATTACGGCTGGTTCCGGCTTCCAAACAATGTTGGCCCACGTTTCTTGATTCCAGCACCGCTCGCAGTAGTGCACCAGCCAATTCCATACTTGGGCGCACTTGATATACCATTTTTGTGCATGACCGGGCAAAGCAGCAAGCGCAGTCGTAAGCAAGCAACACTGCAGCACTGCAACTCCATACGCGCACAGTAAGTCAGTTGCAGTGAGTGTCTCTGGTCCGTGAGAAACATGTCTTTCTTTCTCTCCAACTCACTGTGCCTGCGTGCCATGTACCACATTCGGAGCCGAATTAGTTTGTTGTTTGGCGTCCGTGGGCGGAATCTTCGAAACGAGGTGAACCAGAGTTGATTGTAGGGTCGGTATAAGCGTGAAACATTGCCTGTTGTTTAACGTGGAAAGGAGCTTGAAGTTTACACCGAGCTGTCGACCGAGATTCGGACCTTTGCACCCCCAGGCTTTGCGTACATCGTTTCGAAAATTCGACCCTGCTGCTGCACAAGCAGTAGTCGATGACTGTACATATGCTTACTCCTACAACTCCCCAAGTGCAGCTCTACACGGGTGCAGTGCGTTTGTGGACGGCTTGAAAGGCGAAAAATGGTCTTGTCGCCCTGTTCTGGCTTACACAATGTGCCCATTTGGCGTGAATGGCTAGTGGATGGCACTATGTATGTATAAGGTACAACAATCATCTGTCTACAATACGAAATGCTCAAAATTCAACTGCAGACGTGCAGGTTGGCGGTCAAAGTGCGGACTTTTGGGCGGAAAAACCATCGAGACATTATGCAGGCTGGTACATATGTATGTCACCAGAGACGCATAGTGTGCATGAATGACTCTCGTGCACCGCGGAGCTGAAGGTCAGGTGGTACGACAAGCAGTTCCAGTCAACTTTTTGAGAATCGAACCGACACAGCAACGCAACTTGGTCATATTTGCAGCAGTGCATAGACCCACGCATGTGTCGTGCATGATAATGGCGGACACCAAGTACCAACATACTGTACATACTATATAGCAACCAGATGCAGCACAGACGTATATACATATGTATACTATGTGCATGACGATGAAATTAAAGTTGAGTTTGAAACAAAAAAAAACAAACACCGCGACACGCACGCGCACACTTCCGCGCAAGCGCGGCGGATCAGCTGACTTTTCTGCTCGTTTAATTCCAGTACCGTTTGACACATCCTGGGAGCCACTGTACATACGATGTATGTATGTATATGTTTTGGTGTGAGTCTGAACGGAGCGTGGGTCACTGCTACCACACAGCAGAAAAAATGGACTCACTGAGACACAGCTTGCTTTCGAACGGATAGATACCAACTACCGGAGAAGTTCGAATAAACCCCCATTGGCAATTTATCCGAATAAGCCTCCTGGAGGCTTATTTCGGTTAGAGAAGTTCTTCCGTCCCTCAGCAGCGCCAAGAAAGATGCCCCTATAATGTAGTGTTTTGTTCTGTTTTACAACATGCTTTGTCAAATAATCGCCATGATTTGCATTCTAATAGTCGTGTAACAATGAGAAAACATTCTATGACTCATAGGAGAACCAAACGCATGGATTCGCAGTTCCAAAAGTGCCATGTAACACTTCTTTCCTTCGGCAACCGGATCCCAATGGGGACTCCCAATCTTAAAAGCCCCACTGTAGGCTTATTAGGAAATTTGCCGAATTAGCCACCTGGGGGCTTAGTTGGGATAAATTTTTTGTTTCAAGATCTCAAAATAGACATGTTCCAGATAAGGGGGCCTTAATCGAACGTCTCCGGTAGAATCCAGCACAGCTGTTTTTTGAGGAAAAATGCAAGCCCCAAATACGCGATGGACACAGCCACCCTGCACGAGAACAGACTTGAGAGATTTCAAAATCAAGTCGTGACAAAAAAAAGCTGTGCGCGCGCGCCGTCTCCGTCGAATCTGGGCTGGACCGCCGTTGTTGTGATTCAATTATTAACGTGGTGCTGGTCGCGGCTGCCGGAAGAACATATCTTGTTTGTTATGGGTCACTTGGTGATGCCGGCAACGAGAATACGGTCAAGTCCAGACCATCACTCATCTCGCACCCACTCGCGTGCGCAGTTCTCTAGGATCGAAACGTAGGTACTGGGAGGGAATCGCTTGGTGTAGCAGCACGGCTGAACTTTGTTGTTAGTTCAAGGGGATCGCACTAGGCGAAGTCCGGATTTGCTCAAAAACTTATAAACTATATGTACAGCACATTTGCAGGAAGTCTGAGACAACCAACCAGAACCAGATCAGATGTTAGACCAGTTTCACAATGCATGCCGGTTGCTGGCTAAGGGATTATTTGATGCCAACCTGCATCACTTTTCGTGGGTTAGCGAAAAATCTGGCCAGATGATGTTGCAAAGTGTATAGCTATACTGTATATAAATCAAAAGTAACAAAAGTGTCAAGCTGCTCGACTTGCTCATCACAACGGTACCAGAACTATCGAAGAAACGATTTCTGTATCCGCTGCCACACCTGAAAGTGCGTGACAAACAACCCGCACCCGCATGCACTGTGAAGCCGGCCTCAGACACGCACGCACGCAAAGGAGCGGACAAATGACCAGGTGACTGTGCAGTGATGCAAAGTGCCAAGTGAACCATGAAAAGGCCTGGCTGTCTGATTGAATCACGGAACAGACAGGCGTGAGAATGCAACTTCCGATGGCGAAAGAAAGCGTTGGGGACGCAGTTTTCCTTCCTTTATTTGCATTCGAGACTCCTTCACTTCCGATTTGGGAGCATGCGTGCACCCATACAGTAATGCCGGAAATGCCGTACACCGATATAGCCAGCGTTCCGGCTGCTGTTTCATCATCGTGTATGAAGACATTCTCAGCTAACGAACCGGATTTAGAATCAGCAAACAAGAACAGTCAAGAAAAAATGGTACCACCATTTGGCACAACTTCACGCGCGGCGGTTTTGTCATTAGAACGCAACTGCACACATGGTGACTGGGCTCGCAGTTTTCGAACCGGCAGCTTCGCATCAAACCATGTGCAGTTCTTTCTCTCTCTCTCGCACTACTTGGCAATTTCAACACGCATAAAATTTAGGTTCTCAAATGTTTTGTCAGCACCACTGGTAGGGATCGGCGTCGGTGTCGGAAAAAAGTCGGTGTCGGTATCGGCACTACTAATGTCGGTGTCGGCGACCAAAAGTATCGTTTTTTTCAAGTTCGGTAGTGTCGGTATGTAGTTTTTGAGCCCAAAAATTGTCCCAAAGAGGCTAATTTTGCAGAAAATTTTCACTGCCAACTACAAAAATAGATTTTCTGCGCTCCACCGCAGATTCTGCACATGCGTCGTTATTCAGAAAACGCGACGTTCTATTAAATGGTCCGCTGATGCTTGAAGCACAAAAAGAAAGCAAATTTTTGTCCGAAAACGATAATAAAGACCAGGGTGTCACGAACCCAAACGGCATTTCATTTTACGTGGAATTTTTGGAAACTTGCAAGAGCGCTTTTTTCAGTTTTACGCCCAAATGCGCGGTCACACAATTCAAGTCCCTGGTTGCTGGCCCACAAATGTTATGGGATGACAAATTTTGATTTTTTGTGTCGTCTACGAAAGGCAAATTTCCAATATATGTTTTCGCTTTTGTATAAAATTAACCGCAGTCCTCAAAACCAGTGTTCGAACGGGATTCATTTTTAATCCCGGGATCGGGATCGGGATTGGGATCAAGAAAGTGTCGGGATCGGGATCGGGATCCCGGTCTTGAAAACCCGGGATCCCGGGATCGGGATCGGGATTGACTCGAGGAGGCATCGAGGAGTTTTTAGGCAATAGTTTTTATCATTTTATGCATAAGATGCACGTTAATGTCACAGACAACCATGAAACATGTTTATCACACACGGATAAACACCCGGAATAGTGATTAAAGCCGATTGAAAATCGAGAATAGCTGATGACGGATAAGTTGAAAGATCATAATTGTAGTCGATCAATGGCAAAACCTTCGACAAAAAGACAGGCATCTCACCATTTTCTGGTTTCAAGCAGTATCTTTTGCCATCAAACAAATCAGCTGCACTGGAAAAGAGCTGTTCAGAAAGCACGCTCGTAAGCGGAGTGCTTAGATATTTGGAAGCTAGACGTGCCAGTCGCGGAAACTCTGTATCATTTGTTGCCCACCATGACAACATTTCCTCGAAACTGAGTCCCTTCGTTCAATGCAACTTTGTGTAACCGTTCAGTTCTAGCTCGACTTGTTCGCGAGTGGTGGTGCTTGCGGATTCATCACGCTTGGAATCAGCCGTCGAGCACCTCTTAGGGGCGCGGCCACGCAAACACGATTGTGGGCCGCGGGTCAGCAATAATTCTATGTCCAATGACCGCCCCGCGTTTGCATGGCCGCACTTGCGGGTCGCGGTTTGCGGGTCACTTGAAACATTTATTTAGCTATCACACACAAAAATGAACCAATCAGCGCTGTGCTACGGCAGTCTGCGACGTTGGCTGGACGCGGATTGGTTAATTTTTGTGTGTTGCAGCCGAACAAATGTTTCAAGTGACCCGCAAACCGCGACCCGCAAGTGCGGCACGCAAACACGGGTCGGTTGTTGGACGTATGGAGTATTTTTCTGACCCGCGACCCGCGCCCGCGTTTGCATGGCCGCGCTTTTACAACAGCTTGGCGAATTATAATTGCATAATTTTTTACTTTTTGCTCTCAAAACTTAATCCCGATCCCGGTACTTTTTTGGGCGGGATCGGGATCGGGATCGGGATTGTCTTTTTCAAAATGCCGGGATCGGGATCAGAAAAAGGGCCCGGGATCCCGGGATCGGGATCGGGATCGGGATCCCGTTCGAACACTGCTCAAAACCAACAGTTACAGCGCAATAATGCAACAAAAGCTTGGATTTTGCGCTAAAATTCCAAGTTTTCGATAAAAAAAACAAATCGAAGTCATTATCGGGAACATGCTTAACTGTCGGTGTCGGCGAGTTTATTCGTCGGTGTAGGTACCCTCCAAAAAAGCGTCGGTGTCGATCCATATGACCGACGCCGATCCCTAACCATTTGTGTAGATTGGCCATTTGTGTACTTTAAATTTTTCAAAATCGGACCACAGAACCGCACACGCAGCCGCTCACAGGACTCGAATGAGGTTCTGCAATAGTGCGCTTTCTTTCAACAGAAAAAAGGCAAAAAATAATGCGATACTGTACGAGCGGCGGCAACGCGACAAAGCCTTACATTGTGATATGGCTTCATGCATGACACATGACAGCATGTCGGTATATATAAATAGCTACAGAGTGATCGCGGGCGTTAGTCAGCAGTAGTGATAAGCATATATAACCATGAAAAACGGCTGCTGCCTTGCACATACATATACATGTATGCGAGCACACATTTTGCAGCAGTCGTTCACTGTAACAAGCTTTTTCGTCGCTCGCCGGTCCGCTGCCTTTGATGGCAATGTCGCCCAACCACAACCCAACGAAAAGTCGCGTGTACCCATACTACTGTGGAAAATGGCCTCGGCACCAATAGGAACCCAGTTATTGACACGAGCGAAGCGTATAACAGGGCTTGAAACATCAAGTCTAACATGGACATCGAACTAAAAAATATCCCCAAAACAACAGGCAATATGACCATGGACGTCTCGTCGTCTGATCGTTTCACGTTATGTGATTTTGGAAGTGCACCCTTCTGTGATGACTAGGGGACCTCAAACCTGCTGAAGACAGACACTCGTGAGAAAGTTTGCCATCAGAAAACACACAGATGACATATATACGGTCACCGTCAAGCCTGCGGGGGAGGAGTAAAAAAAATTGGACCACTGACTGATGTCGTTGCTTGTAAATCATGTACATGGCACAGAACACCGACATTAATCACTGAACACGATTGCAGAATCATAGCCCGGTATTCTCACAACAACTGGATCCAAATCAAGCCCGCGCCGTTGATGATGACGAGAGTGAGCGCGTAGAGAACACCGATGTTGTGCGCACTGCACGCAGGCTTCTGAGGACTACATGCCTCGCGATTTGCTTCACGCATCTCGCGCACCACGGATACACATGACCAGCTGGCCGATGTTACACAAGCTTGCAAAAGTATTTCATAAAAACATTTTAACAAAAAGAGTTCTCTGTTGGCTCCAGTTGCGTAGCTTGATAGGACACACACCCGGGATGGGTGGATGGGATGAAACATCAAATTCAGTGCATTAATTCGATTTGAACGCGTTCGTTTTGGGTAACTGCGTGAACTCGAAACCAGGGGCGGGTACCGGGGACAATATCTTTCCTTATTTTCTCGCCATACAACGCAAATATCAACTTTTCAATATCGTATTTTTGACATAATATTTGCAGCAGCCACAGTGATCAGAAACGTGCAACCAATGGGTGTTATTTTCAAAACGCGTAAACGTCATTTGGGTGTAAAGGTCGGTGTAGGCTCGGTCGAAAGCTCAGTCGGTGTAAACTCGGTGTAAACATGAAACATTCCACGTTAACAGCAGTCAATGTTTCATGTTTACACCGAGCTGACACCGACCGAGCTTTTGACCCGAGCTTACACCGACGTTTACACCCAACTGACCCTTACACCGTTTCGAATCTATCACCCAATGAAGAAATATCATGCCAGCACCGTATCATGGGAATGTATGCAAGTAAAACTACGCCAACACGAGCCCGATTTCGGAGCTGGAAAAATGGTGAAACATTCATGACGTGGCTGCTGATTTGGGAAACGTTACACGTTGTGGCATACAACATGGAGCATGATGATTTTCTCTTTTTTTTGCGTTTTGCAAGTTCACAACCTCTGAAATGGGGCTCGTGTTGGCGTAGTTTGGCTATATATTGGTGCCATGCGCATATATATATTGGTATAGTTTCCTTTGAGATCTTTTTATCGGCCCACAATGCCTGGATACTCAATGCCCTTAGCTTATACACACGGCACAAGCATTCAAAATATATTTTATTCCAAAACAATTTCCTCAATGACGCTATCATCCATCCTTGGCACCTTAACGCCCAAAGATGTTGTTGTCGGTTCGCACAGCTGTTGTATGCGTTTTCGTTCGGCAACATTGCTACGACGTCGAGTCGAAACCGATTGTACTGTGGAATTGGAACTGCTTGGTGCTGGCTGGATAAGACTGGGCTGAAAATGTTAAAAAAAGTGCCGCACAGTCATTAAAAATGATAAAAGAACGAGACAAAACGTAAACATAATTTCCTGAACTAACCAGAGCACCGAGATACAAATTGAGAGTTTCAGCGTTTTGTTCCGGCGTCAAGCCAAATGGCACGTTGATCCAGTCAAATTCGGGGTCGATTTCAAAGATTCGTTCCACTTTCGGTGAAGATTCGGCTAAAAACAAGAAGCACTAATGATTGTATCAAACTTGGTGATCGTATCGGGCTTCGTCACGCACTCACACGACTCGCTCTGTTTCAACAAAGACCATTTCGAGATTTTGCCCAGCGTAAAAGTTGTTCCCAAACAACTGTGGTGAGAAATAACTTTTACGCTGGTCAAAATTAGCGGTATCAGTAAAACACGAAATGTCCTTCGTCGAAAAACATAAATATGACCAAGGCGGATCCGATCAAAGAGAGAACAACAGGGAGAACTCAATACCAACGTTCAGTATCCATCTGTTTCGATTTTTCAGCCGCAATCGCAACCTGCAGATCAGCAACTGTACGAATGCCGTTACCACTGCTTGTGGCCGCTGATGTTGTTGCTGTTGATGTTGTGGGAATGTTGTTGTTGTTCGTGTTGCTCAGTGCGGTGACACCTTGCATCAGTTGTTGTTTGCATTGCACATCGATCGATGACAGTTTGCTCAGGGCTCTGCGAGTAATAATAACGTTATCAGAAATAGTCGTATAAACTGTTTGAAAAATCAAACAAATGTTAGCGTACTTGGCCAGCAGTGTCCTCGAATACAGCTCCGGCGAGAGAAACATTGATTCAACTACTTGGCGCCACTGTGATTCGGGCCACAGCTGCGTGTCTGAAAGTTTTTCGGGTGCCTATTGTTTGTGCTACACAGTACAAAAATCGCGCGCAGCGCCCAATTTTTTGCACTTTTAAGGGCTTTTATTTGGCATTTTTTTTACCAAAAAATTGCCATTTTGAGGTTAAAAATAGAAGCGGGTAGTGTGCAAGAGCGGGGCGGGCAGGGGACGGGTAGCGTGTACCAGGTCGGGGCTGGTAGGATGCCAATGGGGGGATCGCCCCCCCCCCAGCTACAGCACTCAACGGAGCCACGGTAGTAGCTGCCACCTGTGTGATCCTGCCGATCGGCTGCATGATTGGAATGAACAGAAATACGGCTTGTCAACATCACTAAATACCGACCAGCCGTCAAAACTACCACACTTACAGCGCTGGCTGTCCGGCTTGAACACAACCATTTTCCGAACAACAACAATCCAACCTTCATTTTGGGCGTACCAGTCAACGAGCAGTGTCACCCACGCCACGCATTGCACCCTGACGTGCACACTAGGCGCATGCGGGGCACGAGCCATCAGGGTACTCAACAATGTGAACATGCCGTCCTTGTGCTGTGCCAATACGCGCAGCACTGGACGCCAGAACTGTTGCAGGAACCGGGGTACGTGGAGCGACGGGTTGGTGCCTGAAATTGCAAGGCCAGTTGGATCATGGGCACCTTTGTGGATGCAACAGCGGAGAGAATTCGTACGCGGTGGTGTACAGGCTTCTGACTTCTGTGCTGTGAAATCCCGATGGTGAACATTTTTGTTCGCAATCTGCCGTTTACCGCAACTCTGTGACACGAAATTTGCAACACAGCGCCCGAAAATTGCGGGTCCCGCGTTCCCGGTCAAAATTTGCGCAATGCGGACTTTCAGTCGTGGTTTTTCGTTGATGCCGCAGATTCATTTGTTCGACTATGGCTTGCGAGGAGTTTGAAAAGGCTATTGCTCCACTGACTGGCCGGTGCATGCCCCCGTCAGATCCCATCAACTAAATAATGACACATGTGCAGTTAACAAACAAGTAAACCTCCAGTAATGCAAAAGTAACGTACAATCAAGCTCCAGCAACAGCCCATGCAACCAAGTTTAATCCAAAACACACTGGCTGTAAATGTAAGCACGATTTTCCAAACCAACAAACAAGTACGTACTGCTTGTGATAGTCACAGGGGACAAATGCACACCCATCATCCAAATATAGCGCGCGTTGTCCCCCAAATTACCATCATTATCGTTCCGCTCTTGTGAGTGCCAGACATCCCATTTCAAATCGGCAAGTTGCGCGGCGTTTAGTATCATGTGACCGGGCGACACTAACGTCGACACAAGCGTGCTGTAAAACAATGCTGGAATTGTGCACATCGAAACAACAAAGCTGTGAGATTTCAGGATCGTTTGTGCGTCTTCTGACTGCAATTGCTAGAATTGTCTTATTTTACCGCTTGGACCGATGAAACATCCCACGCGGTGACTACATTAGTGACCCAAAACGAAGCCACTTTTTTTGCGACCAAGGCTTTCACGGTGGTCCAGTATATGTATACATCAAGCAGCACATAATTTCAAGCATTTGCTAACGACCACGTCAGGCGCTTCTTAGGCTGAGTTTCGGTTCCAGTTCACAGCAGATCCGGAACCGGGACTGGAACCTGATCCCAAAATCACCAACGTCAAATTTCGTTTCACGTGTTTTTCGAGCACTTTCAGCATTTTCTCGCCGTATTTCTGATTCTCGTCCACTGTCTCCAGATTGGCGCACTAGAAAAGCAAATGTTTCATTCTGTAGACCATAAAGGTATTCTCTATCAGCACCGTGCGCAGTACCACTACGCACAAAGACCAGCTGATCTGATCAAGGTTCTACAGCGAAGTTATCATATGAAGCATGCAGGAAAGCGAGCGCTCTGTTCATGAGTCAGGCACTAATGTTTTGAATCACAGCGTATAGTTGGCAGATGTTTCATCGTTTCAGGCCAAGTGCAGTGTGTAAAGCTGCCGAACGATGAGCGTTCGCAACCCGACCGCCTGTGAAAACAGATCGAAACAGCAACCAAAAACACACACTGCACAATTCACATTGTGACACGAGTGCGAGCGGAATCTTGTGCGTTCTTCGGTCCCAGCCGTGCACTGTACGTACACTAACGACCTTTGCGCATCAGCGCATAAACAGCGACGTGACGTGTTAAGCGAGCATAAAACCAGCTCGTGTTTGTTCTTGTTGTCACGTGGCCATCTGGTACATTCGCACTGACGATGACCTAGCGCACCAAAAAACACACTGCACGTTATGACACACCTCTTTCCTCACAGTCTCAAAATGTATCAAAGCGGTGTGTATGGATTCGGCGGTGGTCCGCTCATCGGCTCTCGTCTTTGTGGGTACCACCGTTTTGCGCACTGGGTCCACCGCTGAATTGTACGTCTTCGACCAGTAGTTGTTCTGTGTGTGTGTGATTGACAGCATAAATTATTCTCGAGCGTTACAGAGTGACCCGAATGGCTACCTGCCGAAGATTGCGTATTTTAAGGTCGAAGGCTACGTACTGCCGCAAATACACACCACCAAATGACCCCTAAAATTGGTACTCCGGCACCTGATGTTTCACATTACCTCGTCATATTATAATTTGGATAGGCATTTCAAAAATGGGCAACTCGACTTACCTAAGTGAGGGCACTTCTGTACCACCGTCCATCTACCAGACAGAGCCCTAAATCATCCTGAATCCCACAAATGCATTTGTCTGCACGCACCCACAGCCATTTCTGACAGAAATGTACGCCATCAATTAGCAGTCCCAAATCGGGCATGTTCTTGTGCGCGGCAGCGTGTCGCAGCTCAACCAGCCAACCGGGTACTTGGATCTACAAATATATATACATGTGGATGTAAAAATAGAAATAAATTTGTAGAGACAAACACAGCATGGCCTGGTTATGAAGCGGCATGGATTAAAAAAGAAATATGTCAATCAAAAGTGGACTCATGGTTTCATGAATATGAGCCCCTGCTCCGTTTCTGACAGTGATTGGACGCAAATAACGTCTATATGTTCATCGCGACGTTTAGTTCCCCGTCACTGGAACACACGCAATTTTTTGTTTTTCTAGTCCAACCATGTCACCCCATCATGATATCAAAGGCACCCCAACGTTAGTTTTGTCAACTCCCGTTTCCGCTTAGCTGATAGTTTCACCGTTTACGCCACCAGACACACGCGTAATTTGCATCAGAAACCACACGGGCAGGTAAAATCAGCTATTATGCCAACATTGCAAAAAATAACTTGTGTCGAAACAAAACAGTCACGTCTCTTTCGACTAACTGTGATTGCATTAAGAGGCCGTCAGCTCAAAGAATGTATCATGTACAAAAATGATATGCAGATGTCTTAGCTTACTGCACAAAAACATTGATTGGGCGCTTGTCATTACATTACAAAAGTTCAATACACTTCGTGGTTCGTGCTTCGAAGCTTACAATGAAGAGACACGACTGTACAATATCTCACCTTCTGTACGGTCTGTTCCATTGTTTTCTCTTGCGTTCCACCAGAGTCAAATGAGGCCAGGTCAACGGCGTAGTTGATAAATCTGAAAGGGAACTCGCAGTGTTCTCACACAGTCTACTATGTACAGACTGTGTGAGAATGGTTTTGTCAATGGTCCCCATATTCTTTCACTCTTTCGTATCGCTTCATTCTCTTATCGTAGCATTTATCCGAAAGGAATTTTGTTTTGCTTGCTGTTAACGGATTTCATCATCTTAATCAAGACAATCCCTGCACTTTTTCCGTCAGCTTGAAGGACAAACTCAACGCCAACAACAATTGCGATAAAATATGCATGAGGTCACACCAAAGTTATTGCCGCAAAGTTTTCTATTTTTCGTCATCAAGCCATACTTATAGTACAAGCCCAGAGTTTTCTGTGTTCTAGCTTTTGAATAGGTTGTGGTGACCGTTGAAAGTTCTTGAATGCTTACGCAAAGAACCTCTTTCATGTTTTTTCGCATTCATGTTTGCAGTTTTTTGGCTTCAGAAAGCGTTTACTCATAATTATCATACGATTCAGCTGTTATCCATTAGCATAAACTCCTATTTAGTAGCGAATGAGGTTCAGGCGCTGGTTCCCGTGTCTGGACCAGTTTCTGGTTCTGCCCAGACAGAAGATCCATGGATACAAGCACAAGAACCTCGCAAAGCCCTGCTCTCGAAAAGCTCAAAGTGCTCAGATTGAGTCAATCAGTATGGCTAGGCGGAACTTATGAAATGTTCGCGCCCGTGCAAGTCACATCACAATCGTTGGCATTAATGCGCGTCTGTGTGTGACTAACCTGCCAGACAGAACATGCCGTGTTCATCCGAACACAGCCGTTTGTGACTAAGCGGCGACGATAATCGCTGACGCGCGCCGCAGCCAAAACGTTTGAGCCAATCAAATTATTACACACTCACACGTAAAAGTATGTGTACGCGGGTGCCTGTTAGTTCGCACGTTTATACAATTCAAATGGGATCCGAACGAGGTGCACAGTGTCGCATCTTATGTGCACGTCGTCTAATTCTGGCCAACGGCGGCATCCGGCCACGAGACGAATTATTATTGGCCATAACAAGCCAAGCACCCCGCACCTGCGTCCCCGCCCGTACCAAGAGTACATGCATGGCCAGGCTCAACAAGTACATACCTATCCATCCAACACACAGCCATGGAGGGTTGACGCGAAAAAGTTGAGTTGAGCCCGTGGACAAATTTGTCAAGTGTCCCCTGTGCGGTGGCCTCGAGTCAATTTGCATAAACTATCGACTCGGTGTGTGACAGGCAGACAAGCGAGCCAAAGTGAACGATTCTTGTGTGCGTGCATTCATAATGCATGCGCGTGTTTGTGTACCTATGTCATGCCCAAAAGTCGAGGAGTCCACCCATCTAAATCTGGCTGTGCCGACCACAAATCTTATTCTACTCCAGTCCAGCTCCAAAACAGTAACGGCCCATTTTTACCAACGCTTCACCAATCACCTGTTTTGGCGCGTGGGTTCACGCCCAAAAACAATTTATCACGCAATCAGGCATGATCCCGGGCGCACACATCCATAGACATGTATGTATGTGCTGCAAATCAGCCGTGTCCGTCTTGCCTTGTCCATCCAGCAGTTAGCCGTACGGCTGTAAGCAGAGACAGGACAACCACCGGGTATTATCCGTGTACTTAGGCATGCCCTGACCAGCTGGGCGCGATGCGTTTGCGCCCTGCTGTCATCGCTTGTATGTATATGTGTTGTGTTTGCATATGACATTACATCAGATATTGGCCTCCTTGTGTGCGTATATGTGATACCAAACGCTTTGTTTGTAACAAACAGAAGCCGTGTTTTGGATAACAGGGCTAAGTCGACAAAAATTTGACTTCACGTCTCCTGGCCCACCCGTGTGTATCCAGAGGTCGACAAGCGACCACCATAGGTAACCTTATGTATGTAAGGTACCATAGGTCATATGTGTGCGCACGTTTAATTCATCTGTCCATCTGTTATGGAAGGAAGGCCCGTGTCATGATTCGTCTTCTGGGAGCGACAACAACGACCCGGATGTCGCTGAGCAAACACACAGGCAGGCAGCCATTTATTATTGGCTGTTAGCCCATGTCATGTCATGTCATGTCACAGTGGCACCAAGCCTGCCGTCGTAAACGCCATTAACGATGATATTTCGGCAACATGTATACCTACACGTGTACACCTAGGCCGATTAGCTGCTGTCAATGTTGTGTAGACGCCACAGTGGCTTGCGCTTGTATACGTCACCTAGAAAGCGCCGTTTTGTCGCTTGGACCGGCCAAAGTTACATACCCGAGTTGCCAAATATACATATAAGTGCAACTGCTGTCTTTTACCAACTTGTTTGCACAATGCATGCATACCGGTAGGTGCATGTACCTATACCTACGTATATGTACACATGCACATTTAGTTGCTGATGACACGTACAATGCATCTAAATGACCCAATATAGAGCGAACGAGAACGCATATGTACTGTACATCACATAAGGGCTGCAAGTTGCTACCAGAAGCTCGGTCGGCGTGATGGCATTGGGTTCCAAAATTAATCATAGTTTGCAAGTCGTGAAAACGAACCAAATGGGCCGCATGTCCCATGCGCATGTGCACCAATATAAAACTGCATCCCGAGCGTTTGGTCGTCGTTGGCTTAATAGATTCTGGCAGCCAGCTTGGTGTCGCGTCTCTATCTGTTCAGCGTACTGTATATGCACGTGTCATCCCAAGACGCTCGTTTCATGCGCGCCCCGAAGTCGACCAGGACGCATCCGCAAAATTTTATTTGTCAACCCCGTATGGTGAAAGAGGGATTTATGCAGAATTGCGGTATTCGTCACGTGGGTGTTGTTGCCCACAGTGTACCTATACCTACCCATCTGTGCACACGTCGTTCGATGCGCTACAATATGGTACTCTGTGGTGTAGCACTTTGTGTCGCCACTGTTGCTTGCCAGGCACAACAAAACCAATATTTGAATTCCCCAGCGATAAAGCGACGCAATTGAGCGTGAGCGTCGGTTCGCTCGCCTATCAACCACGCACGTGTTCGCTCTGTTGTGACCAACTGATTCAATGGAACTAACCAACAAACGAACATCCAATTCATTTGTTTCTTATAACGAAATGACACGCACATTGTATAAAGTTCGACTATAGAGCACTGTACCATTACAAGCTTGTTAACTTTCGGTTGGTGACCTGACTAGTACATTCGAAAGTCCAAGAGCGTCCACAACGACGTATCTGGACAGAATGTAGCTGCATCAGATTTATCCCATAATCATATAAATAATGTATGCCTTAATGTCACACAGCATCCATCACTTGGCCGTTTTTTTATAATTAAGCCATTGAATGGTATTTCAAGCCTTACTGGTATTTCAAGTGCAATATTTTAACTTGGTTTGCAGCTGAACTCCAATGAATCGCTAATTCAGACACCGCCTGAAACGTCAGATGATATTATGCCAACATCAGCAGTAGAATGTACCCGAACGCAGTATTTATCAATCAACTGCTCACATTGACCACATGTTGGGTAGCAGTGGCCGATGCGATCAAATGTTTCAAATGCGACGACCCGGCCGCACCGTGCAACACCGGCGAATGTCAGGGCACTGTGTGCATCAAGGTCGAACAATCGAAACAAGGTGAGTTGGTCAAATGGAATGAAGCAAACCGGTGTTGGAATATAACTCATATCCCGGATTTAAGCATACTCGTCTAGCATAGTTTATAACTGAAAACAACTCTGCGAAGGTCATGAGTTTCTCCACGTGTCGCCTATACTGTCATAAAGAACCGTTCTTTATTTTTCGTGGAAAAAAAACGGTTTTTTTTCCGAAAAAAAACCGTTTTTTTTCCAAATACTTTTCCAGTACTTAAGAACGTAATTTCGAAAAATATAACAATTTCAGTGCAAAATTTGTTCGAAGTGACGAGAGTGCTCTTGAAGAGTGTTGAAGTCAGTCGAAAACACTTGGTTTACACGCTTTTTGGCCCATTTTGGGCCGGTTAATTTTTGTGCTCGAGCCAATTTTTCACTGAAATCGAAAAACTCATCAGTTTTGCATTACAATTTTTTGGAAAAATTGGAATAAAGTACCGATATTTTTCCGATCAAAAACCGAAAAGGTACCCACGGAAAAATAAATGGAAAAGTATTCGGGTCTCGGAAAAAAAACGGTTTTTTTTTCGGTTTTTTTTCCGGAAAAAAAACCGGTTTTTTTTCCGCCTGCCAGTATAGTGTCGCCACATTTTATTGCCAGCCATTTAATGTCGTCGTCATGCGTTGTCGCAGCAGGCGAAATGATGTAGACCTGCTTTATGATTGCTGTCAGCAGAATGATGATACACAGTCAACCAGCCTCACGGTAGATCACATATCGTGTGTCAGACGTGAAGCGCTCACGAATAGCCATCCATCGTCTCGATTCAGGTCAGACGTCGGTGTCGAAAGGCTGCGGTGACGAAATCAAACCGACATCTCGATGCTCGACGGTGGACGGCATCGGCGGTATACAAATGCGCAAATGCACGTGCGTGTATGACTTTTGCAATTCGGACGAAGAACTCGAACAGACCGGACTCAGCGTGCACAATTCGGCGTCGACCGACCGAACCAAACGAATGCACGTCGCCGGCACTCAGACCGGATTCGGAATGACCGCCAATCATTTGATCATGGTCGTCTTCTTGGCACTGTTCCTCAGCGGCTCGTTCGGCCTGCTCATCATGAACACCGTATGTGTGCATCTCTGCTGACGTGATCATATTACATGTGATGTTTCATATTCTTTCTTTCCAGGCAGAGGCAAGGGTCTTCATTTACGTGAATAGAAACTGAATTTTTAGGCGTCTCGTTGGAATGCGCTTGCTTCTGAATGTGAAGCGGAGAGAATTCGGTTAAAACTTGAATAAGTTATTTTCTTATATTGCGTTTGTAAAGGGTGCCATACCAATTACCATTGCTAGTATACTCTTAACAACAACATTCAATATTGGTTTGCTTGAATTCGAAACCAGTGCTTCCCACCACGTGTAGCCACATGTAGATTCAGTATACAGTACACGCTTTATGTACATTCATGTGT
Organism: Rhynchonema sp. JSB1_4; assembly: GCA_030248065.1. Taxonomy (NCBI): domain Eukaryota; kingdom Metazoa; phylum Nematoda; class Chromadorea; order Monhysterida; family Xyalidae; genus Rhynchonema; species Rhynchonema sp. JSB1_4. Next base: position 20,961 of record JASAMV010008336.1, read on the forward strand.
ATCAATGATGGTTGTTCCGGCGCCGATTTGTCGGTGCTGACTTTCGATAGGTGGAGATGATAAACGAACTGCCAATACAATTTGACTTCCTTTCACCTCCGGAGATTTATTAAAATTGGCTTCGGCTGTTTTTTTCAGGGGGTTTCGACGGCCTCCTTCACATCATCAGGTTGACGAATAGAAGGTGACTGCACATAAGCACAGCAACTTATTGAATTTCCTTCAATCATTTACTTTCTGACAACGAAAAACAACAAATTTCGACTTTTACACCGATTACATCATCGAATTAAGAACGAGGAAACAGAGTCATCATGCATCAACCTGAATGTGAGTTTGAAGCACCATTCAACTGTTAATGAAGTCAACACCAAAAGCAGTATCATTTCGAATAAATTGCAGCCAGCTCCGACCAAAAATATCAAACGCTTATCAAACGCCTGAAACATTCGGACAAGACGCCTTCCAAAACACGCGAAATTGTTCCCACCAAGACACCACCATCAAGTCCGACCGACAGCGAGCATCTCAAATCGTTACCACCGCCGCACGCATCTAAGCCAATCGATCCGGGCGTGAACACACTACCGTACTATCATGGTTGGTGATGTATAACGCGCTCTTCGAAGACCCATTATCCAAACGCAACCTTCTTTAGGAATCGTCAGTCGAACGGACGCCGAATCAGCGCTGCGGAAGAACGGCGATTTTCTGGTGCGCAAGACGGAGCGCAAGGACGGCGAACTGATGTTGGCGTTGATCGTCAGATGGAACAAGGACGTGAAACATTACGTGATCGATCGAACCCAGGATCAGAACAGTTGGTACTATGTGGAGCCGGAGCGCACGTTCGACAACGTGCACGACATGGTCACGTGGTACAACAAGATGGCGCAACCGGTTTGTGAACCAGTTGACCGCGGTAAATCTGGACAATTATAATAATTCTGCACTGCACATGTAGGTGAGCGGCTGCAAGGAAGGACCATATCTGAAGCAACCGATTTCGCGACCCGAATGGCAGCTGAACCGTGATCAGATCGAGCTGCACGAAGTTCTCGGTATCGGCGCGTTCGGCGAGGTTAACTGCACATGATGATGTTTCACTGCCGTCGCAGCATATGAAACATTTGATCGCCTATGCCAGGTGTACCGCGGCGTGCTGCGTTTGACGGCGCAATCCGGTGCGCATCTGATCACCGACACCGACAATGCCGGTGTGCTGTTCTGCGCGGTCAAAATGCTCAGCCAGAACAAGGACCATCCAGTGACCGTCAAAGAGCGCGAGGACTTCCTCAAAGAAGCCGAGATTCTGCGCGCCTGGCGACATCCGAATATCATCGAACTCTACGGCGTCTGTGTGCAGGTTCCTTCGCTACGATCAGTTTATAAATTGCGTCTTCCCAGTTGAATGCAACACATGCAAACAGACCGATCACGATTCCAGGAGCGGCCAGTGCTGATCGTGCTCGAATACGCGCCCGGCGGTGCACTTGACAAATACCTACAGGTTGGTTAAGCGCTTTGTGTAAGCGTGTTGTTGCTGGAACCGTGAACAACAGTAAACAACGCTGTGAACAACACACAACAGCAGACCAATGCCGACACGTTGACGGTGAAGCAGCGGTGCACGTTCGCGCACGACGTCGCCAGCGGCATGGCGTTTCTCGAGGATCGCCAGTGCATCCATCGTGACATCGCCGCGCGCAACTGTCTCGTCGGCAAGAACAACGAAGTGAAAATATCAGATTTCGGTGCGATCAGGCTTTCGGATTCGCACAATGACTTGTTCCATTTTTTATTTAACATGTGCCCCGCCGCCAAACGCAGGTCTGAGTGGCATGGTCGGCCCAGGACTGACCGGTTCGCGATTCGCCGGCATTCGCGACACGTCCAAGAAAATGCCCATCAAATGGCTCGCACCCGAGTGTCTGACCAGCGGCACCTATTCTGTGCGAATATTTCAACTGGAGTTTTACAAGTGTTTCTTCGTTGCAACAGTTCCATGGTCAATTTCCAGCACAAATCCGACGTCTGGGCGTTCGGCATCCTACTCTGGGAGATCTTCAGCGACGGCAGTATTCCGTATCCGGGACTCGACAATTCAAAGGTACAGTGCACTAATCACAATCCCCAGTATTCACCATCCGGTTCTATGAAGAACGAGCTGAGAACCGATGCTGCGCACTGTACTGCACACAGGGTTGGATTAAAAATTTTTTTTATTATCGAACTTTTTTTAAAAAAAAACTTTTTAAAATTTTTTTAAAAATCACTTTTTTTTATTCCGGACCCCCAAAAAATTGGTTTCTAGAAAAATGAAATTTCTGAAATCATGTTACTTAGGTATGTTTTGAGGGACACTAAAGAGAACTTCTCCACTGACTTGCATGTTTATGTCGATCACCTGCGATTTAGCCCATTTGGTCATAACTTTGAGAACCCCGATGGTAACTCTGTGGGCATACATGACAAAGGGAAGACCAACCTTCTGTTTGTGAATTTGGGGATAAATTTGAAGAGAGATAAAAACTTACACCACACTCATGTTGTGTGACAAAAGCAACAAATGACAAATCCACGCAACTGCAAATCGGCGAGCAACGTGGAGTCTGTCGATAGCTTACGTCGATAGCTCAATAACTGTACAGTATACGGTATGGGGTGTCCTATATTATACATGCAGCGATTGTTGGGATGTCTGGGAACTGTATGAGTCCATTACAACGCCATTTTAAACTGAAATATAAGCGCCGCAGGCGATTTTTTGAGAATGATGAGAAATAAAACGCATGAAAACATACCTTTTTACCTTAAAAAAGTGAGAAAATAACGAAAAAAGGGGAAAAATAATAAAAAAAAGTGGACTTACTTACTTTTTACAAAAAAATTTTTACTTTTTTTTAATCCAACCCTGACTGCACACAAGCATTTGAAGGCCCTTATTCTGCGCAATGTGCTGCACACACCACGTGCGAAATACACATAAATGACCAGCTGGCTGATGTCTATGCATAATGCTTGTATATATGAACACATTTTGACGAGTTTTGTGCGGGTTCTCGTTAACTGCGCGAACTCGATCAGATCTGGGTGCTAAATACGGTCGGGCAGAGAATACCATGTAATGCATTTCACTAAAAAATCACTTTAAAATGATATCTCCCGTGAAACATCAGGTTCGCGAGTTGGTGGTGCGCGACAATTACCGAATGGAGCCACCAGGAATCATGCCCTCCTCGGTGTCGATGCTGATGCGATCATGCTGGCATGAAGCACCCGAGTTGAGACCGACATTCCGACAAATCAAGAAGACCTTGCATACGCTCATTAAGGACTGATCATGATTACACCGATCGAAATCGACTGATTGAATGTTGTTGTTGAGTGCAGTGTAGTGCAACATCATAGTTCGATCAATCAATTAATTCAATGCGTGCTTTTATTGAACTTGAGCACCGGATTGCACTCAATGACAATTGATAATAGAGCAAGATTACCTATGCTATAAGACGTATACCAGGCCGAATCTGGGCTTCTCTCAACCAAACCACTATCTTCCGGCCAATCACACCATACGATCCGACGATTTATCCAAGACCAATCAAAAAACCAACGACTGATTTGTTGCATGGCATATTCTATCCTCGTAAATTTACGATAGCGCATGATATCGAAGGACGTGCAACCGGAATAAAATTGTCCACCAGAATTGCCTAACGGTCAAGCAACAACTGAAACAAACAAAAAAACGGACCTGATAATGGCAGCAGCGCACAACATTCGTTTGTTGCCCGCCTCAAGCGCATCCACTTTCGTCTGCAAGCACGCACGCATTGCGCGCAGCACAACCTCACTAATCTCAACCACCAACGGAACGTTGCGACTCGAGCTGAATGTAGCTGGCTCATATGGGGTCACCCAAAAGTACATTTCAATCGTCAACGAAAATCAATGACAAGACTCCAACCGAAGTCTCCACGAAACGAGCAGTTCGAGAGCGATGCGTGAATTATCGATGGTCGGATCCCGCCACGACTCACGGACCAGGTCCCATTCAGTTCTAGAATAATGGGGACAGGCCGAGGATTTGGGATCTCTTGAATTCTTGAGATCTGTGAACCTGACGCCATCGAATGGACATGATAACAAGTTGGAATGCACAAGCTGAATTGGTTTTCGGCTCATTGTTTTCGCGTCGACGCAAATCGTCCCCACGGCAGCGATAAATATCACACGCGACTTTGGGCTGCGTTGACATGTGCGCGGACCGACGTCGTGCAAAAAACCGCTACCCTGGTACGTGCTCAGGCCCACATTCCTCCAACAAAAATATTTTTACCGCTGTTTTGTCCGTGACACGCAAAATAACAACACGGACCAACCTGAGATACGGAATCTGACTCATTTGGCAGCTGTTTCGTGACCAGATGGCACCTGTCCGTGCATTAAGCAACATACTGCGTTGATGTTTCATAACCGCAAATTCAAGATAAATTATCTCGGAGTACTCGCACCCCTGCTTCTGAACAAAATCAAATCGCATTTTCAACCAATAAACGTTTAACTGTTTTATTCCGGGCGGCAATTTTGGTATGAATGGCTATTGCAAGTTTGTGAGCACAAAAATGGTCATTACATTTGAAGGCGGCCGGTTAAGACTGGGTGGTGCATTAAAAATAAGAAAAATTACGAAAATACAATACAAAAGAGAACAATCCATTCGGGAGAACGGAAAACAGCGTAATGTAATGCCAACAACGTGATGTGTGGATCAAGCAACAATATATTGTAATTGCAAATTTTCAATCAACAACAACAACGATATTGGAAACACAAAACACTTGTCTGTACAACCCGATGTTTTATGTGGGATTTGTAATGAAATAATGTGGCGAAATTAAGCAGTATCTTGCACTGAATAAGGGTATGCAGAAAATCGAGAACAATAAAGACAAAACTATGCTTTTTGACTGCATTGGTAAGGTGTTATGAATATTATTGGCTAGCAAGACAACGTGATACAGTGAGATTTGAACTGTTGTGGAAACTTTAATGCAAATTATGAAAAAACTAATAAGGCCACCAGTTTTTTGCAAAGAAAATATTTGACGTCAACCAAAACGGGCAACCTTATTATCAAAGCAGCCATCATGGCTACACACTGTACTTTCAGCTGGTGTAAGGTCTTCCAATAGCACAGGGGTACCTAAAAAGACCACTGATTCCGACAAATTGATGGAACGTGGCACCGCAACTCCAAAACAAACAATTCCGCCCCGTGCTTTAAAGCAAGCTAACGTTGCGATTGGCAATCTGAACAACGAGTAGCCAGGAATTTAGAGCCAAATAGCCAAAAATTCGATCATCAAAATATAATCAATCAATTATAAGATTTGAATCACAAGGCAAGGCCCGTACAAATTGTCATTGAGACATTCTGAATATATATAAGCATGGCTTCATATTTCGCATCGTAAGACAAGTTCTTCCCTTCTTCAAACAAACATGTATGATACACTAATTCACCAAAAAAATCTCTCCTCCAAAGTATGGTACAGCAGTTTTCCATGTACATGCAAGAACCCCACTCTTATGCAACTAGTGTTTGTCAACAACAAGCATGTAATACCGTCCAAAAAAAACAGTACAAGACAACTGAGCGTGCTAACTTCGAAAAAACTACCTACATTTACAATAATTTTCGAGCACGACATTGGTTAGCATGAAAAATTATCAATTGAAATGACTCCTGAAAAAAGTAGGTTTTTGGAAAACTGCATGAATGAATGAAAAAGAAAATAGTAGCGCACCCGAGACAGGCTTTTAACCATGAACAATGGTGACACTTCGCGCTCTCATGTAATTGTAGTGTACACACCAAATTGACAACAAAATGAGTAAAAAACACAATGTTAACCAGGAATGACTTGGCAAAAAAACGCGTTGAACATTTTCGTTCTTTCTCTTACAATTTCTCACAAATTCTGTATATTAATAAGCACTTACTAAAACATAATAGAGAGAAAATAGAAAAAGCTGTACACTTTTCAGCGCTTTCTGCGGAGACAAGGGGCCTTGCAGCCTGGAGTGGGCCACGGCAGGCAAAAATATTCAAAACAAACAAAATAAAATCTTACGAGAAAAAACGAAAGAACTAAGCAAAACATCGGCTACCCAGTAGAAAGTGCACTTTGTGCAAAACCACTAGAAAAAAGCAATAATGTTCTTTCACATTTCCGGGTTTGCAGACTGTTTTTTACAGAACATGTAGAAACTTCACAAAAATAATGGCATAAACAGGAACAAGCGTCATTTACTAAATATTCCGAAACTTAACTCATGTAAAATTACTCTTCGTTACATAACTCGGACTCAGAAACTATTACCGACTCATTGACTTGACTCGTTATGATACACGCTCACAAACTGGGCACGAATACAACATCATGAAAAACGAAGAAAAGAAAAAGCACACGTGAACGGAAAGTAATGGACCATGTACACTTTAGAGCGGAAATCGTATACATATGGTATACGTGTAAATGGAAGGAAAATGAAATACGGAGAAACACGAAAACGGTGCAAATGAGAAATGCATGTTGCAAAATAGAACCGGCTATTCGCGTGGTGCGTGTAATATGATATTGATGATTATAATAACACTACGGGAAAGCAGATTATTGTACATTCACGAAACACAAAAAAACTGGCAATGTAAAATGGTAAGCTACGACTTTTCCGAAAAAGCCACAAAGCAATCTGACGGGGATTGCAGCGGAGCAAGTACGGTACATACACAAAAATAACACTGCAAACACATAACGTGTAAGAGATATGAAAAAGGCCTGAATTGCGCAAATATTATATTCAAAATGAAGAACATAGTGGCATATAAATTTGTCAGTCGGTGAAGTCTAGAAAAGTTGGTGTGAATTACAGCAGGCAAACAATAAAAAGGTAAAATCAGGTATATATTTTGTGAAGAGATTACGATAATAATGTGATGTGAGGAAAAAAACGAAAAAGAATAACAAACCAACTACCACTTTAGTGGAACGATATTGTCTCACAGTATAGTGTGTAATTACCCAGTTTTGAAAGCAAAATACCTCTACCAACCACTAGAATAGTGTACAGATTATGTATAGATTTTTCCACGGGGCAGCGAGCAGAAACAGGTTCGCGACTGCAACCAGCCCAGGAATGAGAAAATTCGGGCCCGTCACAAAACCCAGTCCCAAACTCATCTCCACACAGCCCCGATCATCAAACACCAATGACCAAAAAAAGACCACAGACAGCAGCTTACAAATACCGATCACAATGTACAACAACAAGAACACCAAAACAGAAATTGCACCAGGCGTTGTCCGGCGCGGACACAAGCAGCCACAGCCAGCAGCAGCTAGCCGCTCGATGCGACGACGATGCTGCGTGGCGAGGAGCGAAGTTGACGATGCGCTTGGTCGGTGGCCCTGAGCGACTCCATCACCCAGCCGATCGGTGGCGGCGGCAGCTCGCGTGGCTGGGGCGAATCGCTGAACTTGGCACCGGCGTAGCTCGTGCCCGACTGCGGCGACAGACGCACATGATAGGATGCGGTCGGGGGTGTCGCTGCTGCTTGTTGATGATGTTCGACCGTTGACTGGGCGCGACGACGCGCGTGGCCATTTGGTCGCTTGCTGTTGTTGTTGTTGTTGTTGTTGTTGTTGTTGTTGTTGTTGTTGCTGGTGGTGAAACTGTGCGTGCGCGGCGGTGTTTTGCTGAATTGGTGGGGAATGGACAGTCAGTCATGAACAGGTGCTATACACAGGCGGGACCGTGCGCTTACACTTTGTGTTTTTTTTGGACAACCGAGGTCGACAGGCGGTATCATGGGATGGAATCGGATCAAACCTGGTCTGTCACATGGAGCCTTTCGAAGTCAGGTCTGGGTGTATTTCAAGGTTGTTGTCGCTGATCACCAAAACGACGGCGCTCCGATCACCAAGTATCATTCCGACCCTGCTACTCCCATCGCCCACCCGCCAGACAGCCAACAAACCCCCCCCCCCCTCGGGAAATTTCCCATACATACCCCCAAAAATCAAAAATTTCCCATACCAGGGGGGGGGGGGCTTTTCCAAAAACTCAAAAATTTCCCATACCCGAGGGTGGGGGTTTTGGAAAAAATGACCCCAAAAATCTTCTAAAAGTACCAAAATTGTCTAAAAAGTGCTTAAAACAGAGTTTCTTGTGCAGTAAGCGATTTTTGACATTTTTGGACGAAAAATGGCCAATTTTGGTACTTCTCGGGGTCAAAAAGTCATTTCTTAGGGGTGCTTCTTCCAAAAGTTAAAAATTTCCCATACCCCCGGCCGATTTCCCATACCCCATACCAGGGGGGTAACCCCCCCCCCCCCCAACGACACCACTGCGCCAGTACCCACCCAACCACACGAATAACACAATTCTATTCTCGCTCAAGTCCAGTGAAGTCCACAAGTATCTGCTCTGTGCCGTTTGATGTAGAATGACTGGCGTTGAGTGCACATGTTGTAGACCGACCAGCGC
>JASAMV010008337.1:0-12011 GCA_030248065.1 Rhynchonema sp. JSB1_4
TTCTCAATTCTGTGTGGTTTATGAGTGAATCTTGCTTATTCGGCCACAAACTGTTGTGTCCGATACCACAGAGCAGCAATCATCGGTCCATATCAAGCACAGACTGTTGGATCGCACCGAAATGACGTAAACACCCTTGATAAGTGATGCAAACCAAGTCACAAAAGTGACTTGTCAATTAAAGTTGCATTTTTTCGCGATTTTACGCGTTTTTTAGGCAAATTTGGTAAAATTTCCCCGAATCTCAGACTTTTTTAAAAAAAATTTTTTTCCAACCCTGCGCAGTTTGACTTTCAATGATGACCCCGGCCAAAGTTGGTCCCATGATGCGGGTCTGATATGGGATCTTAACAATTCGCTAGAAAAGGGTTGAAACCCGTTTATTTTGCCTCAGAACACCATTCAACCATGTTTTCTTCCCAACATGAGCGTTTTCCAATTTTTTTGGGGACATATTTTGGTCATGGGCGTTTAAAAAAAACGTTTTTAAAAAAAACGTTTTTTTTAAAAAAACCGATTTTTTGAAGAAAAAACGTTTTTTGCCCAACCCTGGTCAATGCAGCCGGGCGGGATGGCATGGTCGTCAACGGGGGGCATCCAGTGCATCAGTTATTTTCGGTGTACCTGACAGCTGTTTATGTTAATGCCGTTGGGCTGATGGAACAAAGCTATTCCAAAAGCCCCTTTCCTTCCATTTTCCCACACCTGACACTATTTCGTTCACTTTTGATCACGGCATGCCATTCTACCCGCATTTTCACGTCAGAAAACGAGCCATCAATGTACACAGACACGTCATAAATAAAGACACCTTACTGACTTTGGCTCTGAAGCACAACGGACAGACAAGCTGATAACGAGGTTAACATTGTGAGACGGAGAAGCGGAGCCTAAAAAACTGTTGGTTTTTAGCGTTGCTATTCCATTAGGCGGCATTTCCGTGATGTTTTCAGATTACGATACCCTGATAACTTCGGGTTTCTTGTTTCAGAGGGAGCCGCACGTGAAGTTCGTTTTCCCGTCTTTTTTCCTATATTCATGGAAGGAAGCACATCACTGCAATAAAAGTGCTTTTTTACAGCACTAACAATTCCAAATAATGTCGTGGTTCATAGGTGCCGCACACAATCCAAAGACAACACACACAACTTCGGCTCCGAACCGGGGTTGGTATCCGTGTTCGAAAGATATCACAGATTTGAGCAAATTTGTTTCTTTGTCCAATGACCATTTGCCGTACACTCTATCGTTCAAGTTTGTCTCAAAACACTTTGGTTTTGTGAACTTTGCAACATTAGTATCTACACTTATTGACCTGCATCAGAAGCTGTGTGACCAAGTTGGTATGCGTGCGAGAGGAGTAAATCATGTAATCAGTTTTCCCAAATTCTCTTCAATAAGTAATTAGTTTGCCTATTTTTAACTTACATACAACCTCTTTTGTTAACAATGTATTTTAGAGCGAAACTGCGATTATTTGTGCGAGAGATGCTCATTTTGTTTCTATCGTTGTGAATTTTTCTAAAATATTCCAGTCAGTGTAAAAGTGGTCATGGTGCAGAACTATTTCAACTTTCAAGTTCAATCTACAATCCTAATCGATCACTTCCCAATTCTACCACCCCTTCCAACATGCTCTGGCACTGTCTTGTCATCATCTCTCTGTCACTGTCGTCCAACCCGACTGCTGCCGACAACACCACAACGGAGGCATTAACAGGTGGGCCACTGAGTTGGGGGAGTCTGCCGGAGTGTGCAGTCCGTGACCTTCTGTGATTCACTCGTCAGCGACCTACTTTTTTGCGTCCAATGTACAATTACAGTCGTACCTACAGTTGAACGAGATGTTCCCTGCAAGGCTGGGAGGTGATGATTGGTGACCCTAAACTTCAAAAACAATGGGGAGCGTGTCCAAAGCCCGTTTTTTCTTCTTCAGCTTGAGCGTACAGTAGCTGGTGACAAATATGGGGCGGTATCAACATAAAATTTGCCTGGCAAGTGCTATTTCAACGTGGGTATAGGCATGGCATTGCCTATGCCTTGCCATTCAATATGGGTATCACACCAGTATAATGGCAAATTACACCAACACGAGCCCGATTTCGAAGATGGTGTGTCCATTCAAAAAAGAATAGAAAGAGAAAATCATCATGCTCCACTTTGCATTCTTCAACGTGTAACATTTCCCAAATCAGCAGCCACGTCAGAATGTTTCGCTATTCTACCAGCTGCAAAATTGAGGTCATGTTTGTGTAGTTTGCCTTTACTATATCAGTTCTATAGTTCCTCATTTTTTGTGTTGAAATGTCACGAAGTGAAACATCACCAAGCTGGAGTTATGGGCCGGGCAATAAAAATTTCTGGTTTTTTGCTCATCGGTCGTCAGCATAACCACCACCATGCTGTAGCACGCTCAGAACTTCAGCTTGGTGATGTTTCATTCCAGGAAATTTTATCGCAAAAAAAACATGAAAGTTTTGCGTTCTGCTGATATGCTATACCCATGTCGATCCACTTATCAACGCAGAGAACACAGTTCCTCAACACGGTTATATATCCTCGTTTCAGAAGCCAAATTCAATCAAAAATTAACTGACACATTTATAATAAGGAGCACGACACACGCATGAAACGTAAGACAGTCGGTTTAGAACCGCGACTTCAATAAAGCACATAGTAGTACCACAAAGCAGTCCAATCAAACGTGTGCACGGTGGGTTAGTGGGGTCGTAGGTCGAGCGACTCATCGAACTGGATCCACCATGGGTGGCATTTTCGAAACGGTGTAAAGCTCAGTTGGGTGTAAAGGTCGGTGTAAGCTCGGTCGGTGTCAGCTCGGTGTAAACATGAAACATTCCACGTTAACAGCAGGCAATGTTTCATGTTTACACCGAGCTGACACCGACCGAGCTTTCGATTGAGCTTACACCGACCTTTACACCCAACTCACCTTTACACCGTTTCGAAAATATCACCCCATAACTCACCCAATGTATTGGTCGCACAATGACCATATAAGAATTCATCAAAATCAATCCTGATTTTCACGGCCAGTCACTCCTAACCAATGTGCTATTTGTAATTCTCACAAAACATTTTCATCTGAAAATAATCCAGCAGAGCACCCACGTTGCTGCAGATCTGAAACATTTCACTGACTGCATTGTTTGTGTGTGATCGCGCAATGCAACGTCATTGCCCCGTCACTATCCTGCTTCACGATTCAGGAAAAAATTTGCCCAATTCTTATAAAGTCATTGTGTGCGACCAATATCTACTATGCACATGGATTTCGCGATGTTTCACAATCTTTGGGTGTCTGACCCACAATGTCCTGACGGGCACAACATCGAACTTTTCCACCAAATAACCCAGTTACCCGTCAATTTCAGTCACATTTGTCGCCATCCAAGTCAGGCCGCCGTATGTGCAAACCGTGACGGTTGACACCAACAGCCTGGCAGTTACGGTTGACATGACGCCTCCGGTGCCGCAACCGCCTGTGTGGGGCGAACCTGAAATGGTCACCGTTGGCTCGAGGATGTACTCCATCGGAACAGAGGGCTGTGAGTGATGTACTTGAACGTTGAGATCAAAGGCGCACCATAATCACAACTAACGCTGTTTCGGGCGCTTTCGGGCTAGTGTACATTCGCTGACACCGCGTGTCGTCTGGGTGGTTCATCGTCTACGAAATGCTGCCCTAAATAAGTGCAAGAATTGTGCGTTGCTGACGATAACACCCCGTAAGCATATTCGCGCTGACAAAATTGGCCGAGTTCTCACAAGGGTTACGCTCGTCGAAATCACAGAAACCACAAAATTGCAACAGAATGGCGCAACCCATTTTCATCCCCGACCACACCGCCCCGACCATATGTACAAACAAAGTATACATGCCGGCCCATACATACGGTGTACATTAAACTGTTGGTGTCCATTTCGAAGATATTCTTCCCAGCCTATCCTCACAATGATTCTTTGCAATCTTTGGTAACCGGGGAATAATCTTGCAAAACTTTTCGGGCTTCTATAGTTGGGGTCAGGGTTGAAAAGAAACTTTTATTAACGAGCTTTCATTAAAATCTTTTTTATTTTTTGACGAAACTTTTAGAAAAAGTGTTGCAAACGACTTTTCAGGATAAATGAAATCGATTCAACATATTTTTCGAAAATTGAAAAATTTTCGCCTGACACCGAACTTGTGTAGTGACACCGGTAACATTATGTAGAATCTACGGCCTCCGCCGTGAGGTTGATGTTGGACTAATGACGTTACTCTAATGTACTGCAGCTTGCCGTACAACGTATTTAATGCATCTAATGCCGTACGAGTGACATACAGTACCGGGTGCAATTCTAGGCTGAAAGTTGAAGTCGCGTGCACGCGCGTGCGAAACAGTGCAAAGTATAGGCAAAAGTAGAAGTAACTCCGCGTGCACGCGCGTGCATGCGAGGTTTTGCGCGTGCGCTGGCGTGCGCTCCCTATGTTTTAGCACCAGGAAGTCACGCGCGTGCATGCGACTTCAACTTTCAGCCTAGAATTACACCCGGAACTGTACAACCACCAAAATATCGATTACAGCCTAAATATTGCGTGTCAGATCGACTTTGTATTATACACTCCGATTTTGCTAGCATGCAGTGCGGTATACGTAATTGCCACATCACAATGAAAGACCAGCCCTGCGCATCTCTGTGTACAAGTTTGGGGACAATACAAGGCGCCGCAGGCGCGATTTTGGAAAAATTGTCCCGTCCACAGAAAAAAGTGCCAATTTTTTACCTCGAAAAAATGACATTTTTGGACACTTCAGCCCGTTTTGGGCAACTTTTTTTTATTTAAAAAAATCTGACTTTCAAAACAGTTTTTTTAAAAAAATTGTCAATTAACAACTTTTTTGAAACAACCCTGGCTTGGGTAATGAAAAACGACGGTTATGTAAGATAGTCATGTGGCACAGGCCAGGGTGACTACATTTTTGCTCAGGAACGTTTTCAGAGTCACTTGGCTCGCCCCAAATCCGTAGATTTCCCAGGCTAGAGTTACGACGGCCACCGCAATTTATCTCGTTTTATTCGTCTCTGACGTTTCGTCGTCCTGACCACTCAGGTGCATCAGCAACGTGTTCTGTTTGTCACAGGCAACAACTGCGTGCAAATGTACGAAAATAGGCAGTGGACAATGCAGAAGTCGACCAACGGCATTCGACACCGGGGTGAGTGAGTTTGTTTGGATTGACCAAGTGAACTGCATCCGTGATTGCTCCATTGTGATATACGCACCGGTCAATTGCACGCATATATAAGCTTGGATGGCGGGGGTAAGCAACACGCCACTTTTGATTTGAATCGCCCTGCAACTCAAACGCACTTTTGGATATGTATAGTCAGTTTAGATTCTCTGAGGTAGCCTGCCTTGGACAGGGAGGCGGAAGAAATATTTATAAAACAAAATTAACTGTTTATGAAATCACAAATTTTTTGTAGTTTGCAATTCATTTGAAACTTTTTGAAGATGTTTACAATCGAAACTTATGGACTTGGGCCAACAAAACAATTTTTTCTCTTTCGACCGCACGAAAATCAGCTCGCCATCCGTCTTCGGCCAAGAGTTTCCATCTCAGAACTTCATTTCCCGCTAACTTGAGCATTGTTTTGGGATCTATCACCTGATCCGATTTCTGTGTACTATGCCAGACAGGGATGGCTTTTAAAAAAGTTCGCTAATAATTTTTTTTGTTTTAATCCAACCCTGATGCCAGATACCAGCTACTGATAAGGTTATTGGCGATATTCATACAGTACGGTACGATATCGATGACGCCTTCGATCTCAGATTACAGTATGACAATGGCACCTAAACGTTCGCAATGTTTGCAGCGGTTGTCGGTTACTATGGCTAATATTTTTGGAATACAACTAATGCGCAGTAAGCAACGCAAAAAATGAACAGAGATCAAGGCCGGTATGCACTGCTTTGCTGGCATGGTGGGTCGGGTTTGACTTTGATTTGACTTGGGTTTGGCTGGGACTTGGCACGAAATATTTATATTTGCTTGTTACCCTATTGTGAACCAACAGCCTGTCACTTGCGCACTGGCTGTGTATAACACATTCAGAGACACACACACACGGTCAATTGGCTGAAGGTTTCATGCAGGAGTGCGTTACATAAAAACATTTCGAGCCAAGTCAAAGTCAAACCGAAATGAAACCAAAGTCAAAACCGACACCGCGACCAAACCCGACCCACCATGCCAGTAAAAGGCATACCGAGCGAAACGTTCAATGCCCATGTGATCAGCAGCTCGACCATTTCTGTTGCCCGTCATGTGTGACCTTGAGTGATGTTTCACTCAACATGTGCGTTTCAGGACAAAGTGTGGATATCGGGCGGAAGGGATTGCTCGAATAACATAATCCCCAGGTTGATGTCGCTCGATGGATTGAGCTGGACCACCCACAGCCCGATGCGACACGCACGAAATGACCACGCGATGGCTGTCAATGGAGACACACTCGTGGTTGGTGGATGGGCACAAAACGGTGACCGAAGTGCCTGTGTTTATATTTGACATGGACGAACTGTTTGATGGTGTTTCTGCGAACTCGGCAAATTGAGCAACCCTGTTTCGTTCCTGGAGGATATAATTCGAGATTAACGAAAACCAACTATGTACTCCAGAGTCCAGGCACATCTTAGAAGTGCTATCAGACAGTCAACGTCAACTTTTTTTAGTTACCCTGGTTTGTGTCATTGGTAAATTTTGAAACAGATCCATTTGGCACGTGACCAAGAGTGCCCTCTGACCGTGAACGATTGCTAAGTTTGATAACAATCCAATACACGTTTACTCTCGCTTTCGATTTGCAGTTAGTGACCGGCCAGTCCAATTTCTCATTTAGCCCCAAGTAACACATCAACCAAACAGATATAAAATAAGCAAACGACACCCAACATGAGCCCGATTTCGAAGGTGGTGTATGTGTGTGTGTTCAAAACGAATAGAAAAAGAAAATTCTCATGCTCCGTTATGTATATATCTTCAACGTGCAACATTTCTCAAATCAGCAGCCACGTCGGAATGTTTCACTATTCTGCCAGCTGCGAAATCGGGCTCACGTTGGTGTAGTTTGCCTACGCAGGTGTGTGGCGGAGACGTCAACGCCGGCGCTCTGTCGTCATGCGAGACATACGTTCCGGCCAACGACGTCTGGCTCGACGCGCCGTCGATGACACAGGCACGCGCCTGGCTCAGCCTCTTCCCATTGGGTGCCGGTCGATTGGTCATGTTCGGTGGCGGAAATTACAGCAGCTACTACAACCACGTCGATGTGTTTGATGGAACCAAGTGGTTCACGGCACCCGGACCAGGCGCCGTGCTAAACAACCAAGAAGGCGAGTTTGGTGCCACTTTACTGCCGACCAACTAGGCCGAGTGCGATTGGGTGCTTTGTTTCGATTGTGATCATGCATCACTTCCGATTAATATTTGCCGGAGTTTTCCATATACAGCCCCCCCCCCCCCGCCCGAATAGAGCACATCGAGGGCTATATTCGGAAACGCCTCCGAATTGAGTCCCGGGGCTCTATTTGGGGTAAAGTGTTTTCCAAACCCAGACGAAGAAAGCACAAGTTTTCAACACAAAAACAAGCACAAACAGGCCATTGTTGGACAGAATCTGCTCTAAGAGCGAATTATGCTTGTTTTGAAACGTACACAAAGTCATTGGGTCGAATTCTTGAAAACGCTTTTGCGTGCAATCATTGCACACGTTTTGGAGCTAAAAGGGGCTTTATGCACCGAGATGGAAGCCTGCATACGGCTTTGAGTATCGAGAATATTCCGTTTCGCTTGCGCGCAATCGGCATTCGAGGATTCAATGTCATTATAGCTATGCTTTCCCGTGATGTTAAAAACCTATCCAAAAACCGGATGGCTCTATAACGGAAACGTTTCCAAATTGAGCCCCGGGGGCTCTATTTGGACAAAATGTTTGAAACCAAAAGGCCGATTTTCCACCATTTTCCGAATAGAAGCCCGGGGGCTTTATATGGAGAACTCCGGCATTAGGTAGATGGGTTGATCTTTTGTGCGTTATTCGATAAGTCGTACCTACATTCGCCTCATTTAGGGCGCCCTTAGTCATAGTGGAAAATGGAAATGGAAATACAAAAAATAATCTATGTCCAAGTTTTCCATTTCCATTTTCCAATATGACTAAGGGCATACTGGGAAATGGAAATGAAATAAAACATTTACTGCAGCAGCCATGTTTTGACATGTGACAAAAACATTTTCTGTTCCACTCAATTCTCGGCCGCTGTCGGACGCAGACGCACACGCACACGCACACACACACGTAGACCATTTGTGTTGACGACTGAACAATTAGCCTATTTTCTCAGTTCATCACAGTTGCGTGCGATTCCCTTTAAAGTTCCAGTTTCAAGTTTTTGTATTCGCAGAGTTCACAGCAAAACAAAGGATGCGAAAATCACAATACAGCCTGAGAGTATGAGCTCTGAGAGCGCATGAAATTTACTCAAAGGCTCCCCCACCCGCTTTTGGTGGTGCGGTAATACTTTGGTTGTCAAGGAAACTTCTGGAAATGAGAAGTCCATTGTACACAAAGATAATACAGCTAAGTATACACATACAGTAGTCTTCTTATTTGCTTGCAGTGAGCCCGCGTGAGCTGGATAGTTATCAAGGGCGGATCCAGGGGGCACAGGGGCCGTGCCCCACCCCTTTGGTCCATTTGACCCCTAAAGGGGGCATCGTTTCGAAAGGAAGAAGGAAAAAGGACCCCTAGATCGCAGGATTTTCACTCTCATACACTTAAAAAGTTCATAAATCGCGTGCTTCGCCTTCGCGCGTCATATACCCCAACTTTCAATGAAATTTGCTTTCGCGCGCGTAAAAAGTGCCAAAATTTCGCGCGCGTTGTCACATTTTATATAATATTTGATGTAAACGCGCTGAATTCTGAACAAGCACTGGATAAAAAATGATTTTTCGAAAATGGAACAAGCACCAGATAAAAATGACGTTTTGGATTTGGCCCCTCCCTTGGCCAAAAGCTGGATCCGCCACTAATTTATCGTCCCTGGCTGGTCAGCTGTCCGAAGTCGTTTGGAGAATGGAAAGTAGAAGCAACATGCATAGAACGCTAATCTTGCCAATAACCACTGCCGACCGGTTGTTCATGTGCAGTATTTTGGTGGGTTGGATGGGTACAAAGTCGCCAGAGTCGTGATCAAGGCTAAAATGCTTGTATTCCGACGTTTATCTCGTTATGGTGCCTTTTTCTTTTTGGATTCATTCTTTTACGTTCCAGTGAAACATCAACTTGCAAGTGCAACTGGCTTGGTGAAAGGCAAAACACACTTTTTCGCCGTTTTTTGAATTGATGTTTTTACTAACGGCTTCAGACCACGAACACATAAAATTAACATAATCGAGTCGAGATTCGTTCGTGTGTTTTTATTTTAATTTTTTTATTTTGAATTGAAATTTGGGATTCTGTTTGTAAGTTAAGTGTTGGCGCAGAGACCTTCACCGCCTCACCAAGATAAAGAAGACTGTGTTCTGGGCTTGTGGCTGTTGAAATTTATTTCATCACCCACAACGACAGAGACGTGACAAAATGAGATTGCATTTTCGTGATCACATTTCCAATTGTCACGCTGTTTGGTGTGCGGGGCGTGACTTTGCAAAATGCATTCAATATGATAAAGTCCGGTTTGCCCAGTAAAATACTTCATTTTTGTGTTCGAAAAATTTCAGATTTGGGCTTGCATCAAAAAATTAAAAACGCGCTTTAAAATGTCCTGTTCCTTTGTCGGTCACCCCCTTTGTCTGTATTTTATGACTGATAAATTATGAACAAGCTAAAATTCTGGACTTGCTATTTTTTGCTGTTCCAAGTTATCCAAAAAGACCGGTGTTTCCGTTGCAGATAAACGAGTGTGACACTTGATTAGGTACTTGCTCCAAAAGCCACAAATTGCGCCAAATCGTCCAGAATAATCTCACCACAAAATCAAACGGACAGAAAAGAAAAAGCAATGTCGAAAATCGGTCAATGGCCGGCGTTGGAGTCGAATCCGGAGGCGATGACCAAATTCGTCCGCTCGATCGGCGTGCCGGAGCCGAATTGTGTCGTTGACGTGTTCGGTTTCGACCCGGATCTGCAAGCGATGATCCCGAAACCCGTCCACGCCGTTCTGTTGGTGTTTCCGGAGGGCGACGGCATTCGCGCCGCGCGAAAGTCCGAATATGAATCCGTGAAGGACAACTCGGTGCCGAAAGACGTGTTCCACATGCCGCAACACATCTCGAACGCGTGCGGTACGTTTGGGGCTGGGGGGGGGCGAAAGGGGTTTTTATAATCTTGTGCGAAAAAAACCAGACCATACGATGTGATCTGGGAGGATATTTTTCGAAGCTCAGTTTTGTTGGAGCTGCTCTTCTTGTGGAGTTCCGTTGTGGCCATGTCCAAGCAGTGGTGTCGTTGGGGGGGGGGGGGTTACCGTATTGTCGGAAATAGAACCCGGGGGGTCTATTTTTTCACTGGGGTCATTTTGGGGGGTTCAATTTATGGGGGGGGTCAATTATTGGGGGGGTTATATTTTTCATTTGGCCCCCCGACGAAAAAAATCATTGTTAATAATGCCCACAAAAATGGCTTGTTTTCGGTATTTTCTAACTTCAACAGCGGCAATTATGCTTAAAAAGCTGTATTCTGTTGTGTACGCAAGCTTAAACAACGTTTGACACAACAACACAGCCCTACCATACCACTAATCTGTGGTACGGTGAAGGTTGGGGGTGGGGTTCTATTAATGGGGGGGGGACAATTAATGGGGGGGTTCTATTTTTGATTTCGAGCCATTTAGGGGGGGTTCAATTAATGGGGGGGGGGGTCAATTAAAGGGGGGTTCTATTTCCGACAATACGGTACCCCCCGCCTGGTATGGGGTATGGGAAATCGGCCGGGGGTATGGGAAATTTTTCACTGTTGGAACAAGCACCCCTAAGAAATGACTTTTTGACCCCGAGAAGTACCAAAATTGAACATTTTTCGTCCGAAAATGTCAAAAATCGCTTACTACCAGTGTAGCTCCTGGGGGGGGAGGGGGGGGGGGGGTCCCCCCCGTCTGTTCCCCCTCCATGGTACGCCTGCCCCACTGGTCCCCCTCCGGGTACGTCTGCTCCCCCAATTTTTACCTAAAATAGGCAAATTTTGGCCTAAAATAGGCATTTTTAGGCATAAAATGAGTGATTTTTAGGTCAATATAGTCAAAAATCGCCAAAATACCCTTTTTATTGAGATTTTTTTCCTAAAAGGGGCAAAATTGACCCAAATTTTCGACCTCAAAAAATGACTTTTCTCCAAATTTGGGTTCTCCCCCCCTTCCGGGTCCGTCCCCCCCCTTCCCCCCCCAGGTGGGTACGTCTGTTCCCCCTCCGAAAAAAAGGGGGGTACCGCCTGTTCCCCCTCCGGACCAGGAACTACACTGCTTACTACCGCAAGAAAACTCTGTTTTAAGCACTTTTTAGACCAATTTTGGCACTTTTAGAAGATTTTTGGGGTCATTTTTTTCAAAACCCCCACCCTCGGGTATGGGAAATTTTTGAGTTTTTGGAAACCCCCCCCTGGTATGGGAAATTTCCCGAAAATTGGGCTGGGTATGGGAAAATTTCGATTTCTCAACGACACCACTGTGTCCAAGAACACGCAGAATGAGATTTGGTGAAAATTGTGCTCCAGAGCATTTTTCTTCCAAAAATGTCGTCGTTTCGTACAAGGGCGCAGGCGGATCCAGATCTAAGGGAGCCACAGGGGCCATGCCCCCATTTGGTCCGATTGGCCCCCGAAAGTCCACTTCAAAAGTCTAAAAATCGCGCGCTTCGCGCGTCAGATATACCAATTTTCATGAAATTGAGCGTTCGGGCGCCTGCAAAAAGTACCAAAAATTCGCGCGCGTGTCACATTTTGCG
>JASAMV010008341.1:0-84160 GCA_030248065.1 Rhynchonema sp. JSB1_4
TGATTGATGATACGGTTTGGCCAAGCGCACAAACTGATCGATTTGCCGTTGATCGCACTTTGAGCCGATCAAGGTCTTTGTCAACTTTTCGGCCAGCCTTTTCTTCATGTTGTTCAGACAGTGGCTGCAGTGCCGAACTGTTGTTCTTCGATCTGTCGTGACACGTCATACACAATCTTGCGAATATCGACGATACGGCAGTTGATGTCAGGCGAAGGTGGACACGATCATGTTCACAGATCGGGTTTTTCGAGAGGGCATGAAGCTTTTTCACGACAGCATAAGCCTAATCGAGCTGCATGTCAACGCCCATGTGTTTGTTGTTGACCGAATATGCGAATGCCTTGCAATCAGCCAGTTTATGTTCGGCATCGTTCACAGGACACAATCCACACTTCTTCTGCATGGTTTCCTGATGTTTTCTAACTGCAGGCAATTCGGTCATTGGATTTTCCGTCGTTGTGATTGCTTTGACCGTGTCCATGTCGCCAACTTTCCTGTGCCTGCGCCATTTGAACGTGTTACCACTACCAGACGTGTTCAACACTTCCATTTTGAATCGGTTGTTCTTGTCAACGGCCACCAAACATTCAGTCATCACGTTGGTTTGCACACGTGGTGACACTTTGTAGCATCGGTTCACACCAAGCTCTTGATATTTGGCCAGTTCGTTGATCCGTCAGCTTGCTCGGCACAACTTCAAATTCAACAACGTTCTGTGTGAACGGTCGAATTTTTAGATGTTTCACAGTGCGTACCACGCCACGAATCACACGTTGCTCTTTCGGTTTTGTTGAGACAGGGTCGCTAACTTTAGCGACTTTCACTCGACCGGTTTGCGTGATCACGGGCGTGGCCCGGAACGCATGATGTTCCGGTTCTTCATCGGCTTCAGACTGTGTCATCGGCGGTCGAGAGATACGTCGAATGAGATCAGACACTGTCGTGTTGTGAACATGTCTCGCAACCGTGGTTCTGGAACACGTTGCACATGTGGTGCCCATTTGCCAATGATGCATTCAACCATGCCTCCGAGCAATATCTCCGGTTCGGACTCCCGGTCCTCAATTGCGAACGGGAACAGACAGATCTTATAGCCGATTTTGAGTTTCATCAACGCGAACGGTCCCATTCGTCCGGCATTCTTTTCACGAAATGCACCACACGGGATGTCTGCCAGGGGCAACATCGTCACTGCTTTCTTGTTTCGACGTTTGCGCTCTTTGTTGATGATACTGAGTGCTTCCCATGGCATGATGTTTTCGCATGACACCCAGTCCAATTTGTGCGCGAAATGGACAGTGTTCATCCACTGCCATACGTAACCCCGTCTGTTGCCGAGAGCGGCGTTTCAATCCATTCACTTCTTCATCGGGCGGTCCGAACAGACGATGACGCAGTCTCATACCCTCAGTCGGATATTCCTTCATTGGGGGCCGATGTTGTATCAGCTCCGCACATTTCTGCTCGTATTCATCACGTTCGGCCTCATTCGTGATGGTCACACGTTTGATGGACACATCAGCCGGACTTTTTGAGTTCCGTTGGCCAGTGGACTTCAAACTTTCGTGCACGTCCCGACGAGCACCATAACCACAACGACATGGCTCCTCATATGGACACACGACACAAAATTCACGATCCTCATCAGAATCAGACAGCGGTGTCTCAATGTGCGTCTGCTTCGCAGTGCCAATCGGTCGTTGAGCTGCGGGCGCCACATTGTTGGCGTTAGCCTCAGCGGTCGATGTCTGTGGGAACGTCACTTCCTGTTTCACCTGACGTTTCGGACATTGGTTGGACATGTGGCTCGGGTCACCACAAATGAAACACGCTCGTGGCCCACTGGAAGGACCGTTTTGTCGTTGAAATCGATTGTTCACCACCATACCACGCTGCGCACCTGCAGTCAACTGCAACGGAAATTGCTGCTGCTGCTGTGGTGGTGGTGGGAACTGTTGTTGAGCCTCCTGACCATATGGGCAGTCATAGGACCGATGACCCGTTTGTCTGCACGAGAAGCACGTGTGACCACCCTCAGGTACAGGTCCACGTTCACCGCGTTGTTGTTGCTGCCATGCATTACCACGGAAACTGCCTCGTGGTTGGAATGCACCTCGGCCGGACCAGCGGTTCTGATCGAAACCGTTGTTGTTGAACCGATTATTGAACGGACGCGAATATCCTCGACCGAAACCTCTGCCTCGTGACTGTTGTTGCCACTGTGGCTGCGTTTCGACTTGGTGTTGCTGTTGGTTAGCATTGTGACTTTGCATGGCTTTAGTTGGGTTCAGTGTTCTGTAGTCCCAAGTCACACCAATGCTTTCCTGTGCCATGATGAAAGCACGCAAACACGACACCATTTCGGTCACACTTTCCGTGTTGATACGGTTTTGTGCCAAATGGGAACGGAACAGCTGCGGCAAGCCTTGTCGGAACATCATTGCAGAGTGCAGCGCAAATTGACTTGATGTTGAACGCGGAAACAGCTTTGCTGCAAACGTATTTGATCGCTGCAGATAGGTATCAATCGTGTCACGTCCAGCAATCCATTCGAACTGTGACATTTGCAAGTCAGCCGTGAATGAGTGCGTGTCTGCACCAAACGCTTGACTCAATTCATGCACAGCTTTGCGATAACTCAAAAGCCGCTGGGGCACGCGGTGCCACATATTACAGCGGGTTCTTGTGCCAACAGTGAGTAAAGCACAAATGCGGCTTCTTCGTTCGTAACAGCACCAACATGACCACACAGTTCACGACACTGACGTTCGAACGCAGTGAAGTGCAATCGTGCCTCATTGCCCATGTAGATCGGATATGCACCTGTCTTTCGGTACACGCCAATGGTTTTCGTCAGCTCAGTTCTGCGTGCAACAGACAGTGCCCAATCGGTTTTGCCACTGGTCTCGAATCGAATGCGCTCAGTGGTGACAGGGTCACACACACTTGGCTCGAACAAGTCATCATCATTTGTCTCGGTCAAGACAGGAACCACGTGGTCACTTGACCTGCTATTGTTATTTGGTGGTGGCGGCGGTGGTGGTTGTTGTGATACACCACTGACTTGAATCGGGCCGTTCGCACTCATCAAAGTCTGAGCACCTTGTGGTAGCGAAGCGGGATTGACGTAGTTTGCCGTTTGCGGTGGTACTGTGCCGCCAAAAGAAGCGGTATGCATCAGCACTGGGTGACCATGTCGCCCAAGACACACATTGCACAAACAAGGACTGCGGTCGGGTATATACCATGCGGTACCAGGCACTGAGCCCTGTACCTGTATGCCCGTGCTACCTTGATTCGGCGTAGAAGTCAACAATGGACCGGTAGATGCCGGCACAGTATTTGTCGGTTGATTGCCGTTAGGCTGCGAACCTGTATTGCGACCTGCCTGCATGGACGCACTTGGTTGGTTCGGAATATTAGTAGTTCGATATTGACTGCGTTGTTGACTCTGCACCACAGATACAGGCGTCTGTACAATTGGTTGCACGTTGGACGTGGCAACAGGTGGTGGCTGTGTTTGCTGCTGTGTACACATGCCTTGCGACACTACACTTTCAGCTTGCTGTGCGTGCGCGTGCATGGACGTCACTGGTTGTTGTTGTTCTTCATCATCAGTCTGTGCCTGATTGTCAGGTTGACTGGTATTTGCAGCTGCATGACCGTAATTCGCGTTTTCCAACGCGTGTTGTTGTCTGCGCACATATTGTCGTTCGAAATCACCCACAACTTTTGCAAACGCAAACTGCCCCATTTCGACTTCAGGCAGTCCGATTGCTTTGTACCAATCACACATGTCCATTTGATGCAGCACCCAATCTGACATGTCTGTGTAATCGATTTCAGGATTCAGACGCACCAGAAACCGTTGTAGTTGACGAACTTGCACAGGTGCACAATCAAACCACTCATTGACATTGAGGCTAATGTAGCCATTCACAAGCGGTCGAATAATCAAGCGCGGGCCGGGGCCTGAGGCGCTGGTACCAGGGATCGGACCCGGAACCGGGATGGCAATATATTGCATATCATCATCCGGACCATAAAGTGTGGAAACATCATCGGGTCTGGTCACAATAGGCACTTGTGGTTCGTTATTCTGGTCGGTCAAGTCCATATCGACTGGTTGTCGATCCGAAACATCAACACCAAATGGCTGGCCCTCAGCCAAATGTTCGTCGTTCAATCCGGCACCACCAGATGGACCGGGGGCGTTGTCTGAATCAGCATCCCGAATGGCATGCACTTCAATTTCGGGTGTCTTGAACGTAACAACCGGCTGGGGTTGACCAGGCGGCATGACAGGTTGCAATTGTTGTTGACTGGCCCCACTAGTGCTGGCAACATTATTTTGCAAACCCACTTGCGCGGGATGCTCGTCATAGGTAGCCAGATTTTTGTGCAAACGAGCAACATTTCGATCACTAGCAGCGGCAGCCTGTATTTGCAGCTGATTTTCATCCAACATGGGGTTTGACCGTGTGGAACGCTGCCAAAATCGACTGATAATACCACCCCCTGTTGCAGCACCGCGCCGTCGTGTTTCACGCTGCACATTCAATGTATTCAACGCCGGTTCGGTCGGTGGGCGCTCACCATGTGGCTGCGACCCGCTCACATCAGGTTGTTGAGCGTTGTTCGACATTGTGTTTTACTTTATTTTACCAAAATTTTACAAAGTCAAATTATAAACGGACGAAACAGCGACTTTTATTTGCAGGAAGGCCGGCCAAACACGCACAATGGCTTGTCTCGTCTCACTGGGTAGCAGCGACAAGAACAAGACAACGACAACAGCGAAGAATAAAAGTCCACAGACAAGGTTAGCTTGTCTGCCTCGCAAATAGACACCGTTTTATTCGTTCGTTCTCGTTTTTCTTTTATTCACACACACAACATGGGTGTAAGTGAAATAAAATACAAATATTGGCGATTTTTGTTCGCCGCGATTGATATTTTGTGATGAACGACACGGTAACAAACGAAGCACAGTATCAAATTGTCGTTTCAGCCTCAGCACGCTATGAGCGGCTCAGCTGCAGGTGCAGTTCACGTTCGGCGTCGGATTTTCAACACGAATGTTCGTTTGTTTGCCCTCAGCAGTCTTTCAGAGACTCTGAGCCCGATGGCAACAAGATAAATCACAAGTTCAATTTAATCGGACAGCGGCAACTTCAGTTTTCAAGCCAATTTTCGGTTGCGGTTGAAGCAGCCGGTCGTCGTTTGGCTGGAAAAACTATGTCCGAAAATTTTTGGGAAATTTGGCCAGGGGTTCCCCGGCCCAGGCGTTTTCTGGGTTGGCGAAGTGCTCAGGGTGCACTCCAAACCACAACGGCACAACCAAAAGTCCTCGAAGAAGCTAAATCTCGTAAAATGCACAGAACAGCAGAAGGTTTTGACTCTCCCTGACGGCCCTTCTGTTCGAACGGAAATTTATGGAGTTTTCGTGCGGCCCGGTCACTTGTTAGGGGTTCGCCCCGCCTTTTGAGCAAGTACAAACCCGGTCCAAGATCCCTTTTGCTACACTAGACTCCAAACACGACGGTTGACCGTAAAGTCCTCGGTCTCGAAGGGTCGGTTGAAGACCCTTTTAGTGGATAAATTTACTGGGAAAGTGCCCCCTGTGACTGCACACAAACGAGACGTCGCTACTATAAGGACAAACAAACACTCGACTCGATTCGCTCAACTCACTCTCGATTCAATCACCCCCAATGTCGGCCCGGATTTTTCGAACACGCACAATCACCGAATTCGGGCGTCGATTCGATCGTTTTACCGCCCGATTTGTCGAAGCTCACCAACACACGCTCGAACGAAACGAAAACCTCAATAAAATCAAACTTTTAGCCACGAAAACAACAATAAAATGAATGAAAAATGCCCCAAAACGCTCCCCCCAAAACTATTGCGTCAACCCAATCTCCGTTTCGGTCGAAGGTTGCACGTGCAGGCAATAGCAGATCACGTCGGGCTCACCAGATGAGATCCTGCGAGCCCAACAGGTATCTACTAGTGCTTGCAGAACCGGAATCGTCAACCGAGCCAAATCAATCAAAGCCAATGTTCGGAGATGCTCGTTTCGTGCGTGTTTCGGGATTCGGGAATGCAATGTTCGTTCGTTCACTCGCTCGTCAATCAGCCGACTCGCTCGTTCACAATATAGTTTTTATAATAACAAAAGGGAATAACCAAAACAATAGGAAGCGCAATCGCGCACACGGGGCACACACGTATTTCCGATAACAAACACAAACGTAACCGGCCGAGATTCAGAGATTCTTACTTCAACAGAATTACAGTAACCCGTTCTCTTACATTGGAAAAGCCAGACGGGTGAAGAGAGATTTGGAATGGTTAAGGATGATACACAAACAGGGGTCACCAGAAAGAGAATAATAATGCTAAACAAAAGGTAAACAAGGCACAAAAGGTAACAATAACAACAGCTTTACGAGAAATACACCCTAACCTAACCTAAAACCCCACTAAACAGTACTAAACTATGGGAATAATCACTGTCACGGGACTATCGGGGCATGCGCGGTAGCGCATGTCCCATATGGTTGTCCGGAGTTAGTGCCGGCAGCAAAAATTTTAACTGGCCAGTAATTCCACAACAAAGCACCGATGGTTTCAATATTTAACCACAAGGTGCCTTAGGCCACCCTACATCTGCGTTCAAAATTTGACGTTGATCGGTACCGGCGTCGTGGAGTTACGGTACCCAACGCCTCTCAAAAAGTGCAAAAACGTTCTTCTTCTTCTTTCTTTCTTTCTTTCTTTCTTTCTTTTTTTTTCCGGTAAAATGTTCGTCCAAAACTCAAGGATGCATCGGACGAGAAATCTGCCGCGGCACCGGGGGTTTTGAAGGTCGAGAAACTCGGTGGTGACATTGGTTTTTGGATCCAGTACTTTTCGGAGCCAGAACCGGAACTGGAACCGGAACTCAGTATTTAGCCATGCAAATAAGTTGCACAATACTGGTCTGGTCATAAAAACGGTGCGTGCGGTATATAGGTTTTCGGGGTCGAGAAATCTAATGGTGACATTGGTTTTTGAATCCGGAGCTCTTCGGAGCCAGAACCGGAACTGGAACCGGAACTCAGTATTTATCAGGCAAATAAGTCGCGCAATACTGGTCTCATCATAAAGACAGTGCGTGCGCTATATAGGTTTTCGGGGTCGAGAAATCTAATGGTGACATTGGTTTTTCAATCCGGAGCTCTTCGGAACCAGAACTGGAGCTGGAACCGGAACTCAATATTTAGCCATGCAAATAAGTCGCACAATACTGGTCTGATCATGACAGTGCGTGCGGTATATAGGTTTTCGGGGTCGAGAAATCTAATGGTGACCTTGGTTTTTGAATCCGGAGCTCTTCGGAGCCAGAACCGGAACTGGAACCGGAACTCAGTATTTATCAAGCAAATAAGTCGCACAATACTGGTCTGATCATAAAGACAGTGCGTGCGCTATATAGGTTTTCGGGGTCGAGAAATCTAATGGTGACATTGGTTTTTAAATCCGGAACTTTTTGGAGCCAGAACCGGAGCTAGAACCGGAACTCAAAACTGATTCACGTGAATAAACAACACAATACTGCCCTGATCATGAAGAAAGGGGGCGATATATAGGCTTTCGGGTCGAGAAATCTAATGGCGACATTGGTTTTTGAATCCGGAGCTCTCAGGAGCCAGAACCGAAACTGGAACCGGAACTCAGTATTTATCCATGCAAATAAGTCGCACAATACTGGCCTGATCATAACGACAGTGCGTGCGGTATATAGGTTTCCGGGGTCGAGAAACCCAACGGTGGCATTGGTTTTTAAATGTGGAACTTTTCGGAGCCAGAACCGGAACTAGAACCGGAACTCAGTATTGATCAATGCGAATAAATTGTGTCATAGTGATATGATCTCCAATAATGTGTCAGCTGTTTATGTTTCTGGGGTCGGGGAATCTGATGGTGACATCGCTTTTTTACCTCTGACTTGATTGAGGTGTGAAACAGTAAGATGAATACAGTCAAACCACCACAAGGTGAACCTCTACATAGTGAACTCCTCTGTATAGTGAACGAATTATCAGTGTGATCAAATGTATTTTCCGTCAACCGAATGAGAAAATGCGCTTACTCGATATAAAACAAAAATACAAGAAGAAAAATGCCTGCTGTCGCGCGGCAAGAATCAGGATATGGTTCTCAGACACCCCCACCCCCCCTATCATGCTGGTCGCATATAAAACACCTATACAAGATTGTTTACTCCCCAAAGTAAAAAGATATCAGTGATTACGCACAGGAGCATAAGGTGACTAAAAACATCACCGAAACAGAAGAAAAGCTTATTTGCCAAAAAATGAACAGGATTTAGAAAGAGGCATTGCATTCCATTTGAAAAGTGAATTAAAAAGCGATACGCCATCAAGGAACCATATTGCGGCCAATAGCGCAATGAGGCGACGACGGCAAGCTGTCACAAGTTCGATTCGTACTAGTAACGGCATAAAGAGTGGGTAAAACGATTATGCCTTGGCCGCAATATGGTTCCTTGGTGGCGTATCGCTTTTTAATTCACTTTTCAAATGGAATGCAATGCCTCTTTCTAAATCCTGTTCATTTTTTGGCAAATAAGCTTTTCTTCTGTTTCGGTGATGTTTTTAGTCACCTTATGCTCCTGTGCGTAATCACTGATATCTTTTTACTTTGGGGAGTAAACAATCTTGTATAGGTGTTTTATATGCGACCAGCATGATACTGAGAACCATATCCTGATTCTTGCCGCGCGACAGCAGGCATTTTTCTTCTTGTATTTACACTGTTGCACATATTGCATTGGCTGACCAAGAGGCATCCCCAATCCTCGAGGTCACAAAGCCACACGAAGGCACCCACACCACGGGGGGAGCGCCCCCCTCTTCCCTCCCTTTTCTCCCGCGCTCCTGCACCCCCACCCACAAAAAAATCCCTTTTTCTCTTTCCCTTTTTCGTTTCGGGCAGTTTTTGTCTGGAATAAAAAAAAAATTTTTAAATTAAAAACGATCGCAACGATTTCGCTTGCGGTGGGTTACGGTATTCGGGGGCTGAGTGACAACCTCCCGTAGACTGCCTTTACAGTAGGTTGCCGCCCGTAGCGATTCGGAAATCTCAAGTGGTGAAACCGCCACCTCAGGTGGCCATTAAAAACATGATGCAAAAATATTGAAACTTTTCATTTGGGAACGAAAATTTTAAGAAAAAGTTGCAGTTTTGGTATAACCATGGGATGAAAAAGTTACACCTCAGAAAACAACACTTTTGGCAGCCGACACCGACATTAGTAGTGTTGGTACCGACACCGACGTCGATCCCTTCGTTTTTTGCGCTTCCAACACCAATTTTGCTCAATTTTTCTCAAAAAATTGACCTTTTTTGAACAACCGCCCTGGGTATCCGAGATTTTTTATTTTGGGAGGCAATCCCCCTCCTGGTATCCGAGATTTTTCATTTTGGGTATCCGGTATCCGAAAATTTTGGATTTTGGGTATCCGGTATCCTGACGTTTTGATTTCCCAACGACATCACTGGCGGTTAGTGTACCTGGCGCCAGTGTAGTTCCTGGGGGGGCTAAGGTACACTAACCGCCAGAGATAGTAAGGAAAAAAAGTATTTCATTTTTTCCTTTTTTTCCGAGGAAAAAAATGGCAATCAAAAAAAAGGAAACAAAAAAATGAAAAAATGGTGATCGAGGAAAAAAGAAAAAAACGAGCATTTTGTTCGGAAAAAAATAGTGCAAACTCGGTAAAAACGTTCCTCCACAGACAATTAAAAGAGATTGTCACAGACCCTGTTTACCGTAAAACCTAAAATACAAGGGGGGGGGCTGTATTTTTTCACTGACCCCTTTTAGGGGGGCTGTATTTTTGGGGGGGGCTGTATTTTTTCGCTGCCCAAAATCTCAAAAAAAGGTTCCAAAAATACCCCTAAAATGGAGTTCTGTCAGGGTGTTACTGGTCATTATTGAGTGTTTTTAGGTGCAGATCTTCCATAAAAGGCTTTACGTCATCATATACTCAACCAGAAACGTTGTACACAAGGTGTCTTATACAAGAACTTGACTTTACGACCCCTAAGCGTGGAATTCCAAGTTGGGGGGGCTGTATTTTTGGTGGGGTTCTATTTTTTCACTGACCCCTTTTAGGGGGGCTGTATTTTTGGGGGGCTCTATTTTTGGGGTACCCTACCCGCCCCGGCCTGGTACGCTACCCCCCTACCTGCCCCGCTCTTGTACCCTACCTATGGGTGGGCACAATACCCAATACCCAATACCAATACCACTGTTTGGTATTGGTATTGGGTCTAATTCTGGTATTGTGTATTGGGTATTGGTATTGAAGCTGGCCTGGTATTGGTATTGGGTTTGCCCAGGTATCAGTGTAGTTCCTGGTCCCGAGGGGGAGATAGCGGAAGCGGACCCTCCGTTTTTTTCGGAGGGGGAGAAGTGTACCCCCGAGGGGGGATTCGGGAAAAAGTCACTTTTTGAGGTAGAAAATTTGACCTATTTTTGCCCCTTTTTGGAAAAAATTCTTCATAAAAAGGGCATTTTGGCGACTTTTGAGAACATTGACCTAAAAATCACACATTTTTGGTACAAAAATGCCCATTTTAGGCCTAAAAATGCCTATTTTAGGCAAAAATCGGGGGAGATAGTGTACCCGGAGGGGGAGATAGGGGGATAGTGTACCACCTGAGGGGGAGATAGCGTACCCGAGGGGGGGGGACCCCCCTCCCCCCCAGGAACTACACTGCCAGGTATTGGGTCAAAACCAATACCCAATACTAATTCAGAAAAACCCAATACCAAACCAATACCAACCCAATACCAGACCAATACCTGACTCAAAACCCAATACCAAACCAATACCAAACCCAATACCAGACCAGAAACCCAATACCAAACCAATACTAAGACCAATACCCAATACCAACCCAATACCCAATACCAACCCAATACCAAACCCAATACCAGGCACTTCAGTAGTATTGATCTGGTATTCGGTATTGGTATTGGGTCTCACCCGGTATTGATATTGGGCAATGGTGTAGCTGGGGGGGAGTGGGGGGGGGGGGTGCCCCCCCCCCAGGTACAGTAGGTAGGTTGCCGCCCCTCGCCTGGTACAGTAGGTAGGTTGCCGCCCCTCCCCTGGTACAGTAGGTAGGTTGCCGCCCCACCTAACTTTTCACCCAAAACATTCATTTTTGGCTCAAAATTGCATAAAATTAGCATATTTGTCTGCAAATAGGCGAAAAATCGCGCGCTGCGCGCGAAATTAGTGTTTTAGGCCACATTTTCTTCAGTATTTAGACATAAAAAATTTCGGTTTCCAGATGACCCCCCCCCAAGTGGTACGACCCCCCCCCCTAGCTCGGCCGGTACAGTAGGTAGGTTGCCGCCCCGCATTTTGGGTGGTACAGTAGGTTGCCGCCCCGCCTGGGTAGCTACACCACTGATATTGGGTATTGGTATTGGGTCACCAATTTGGTATTGGTATTGGGTATTGGTACAGGGCCGGTATTGGTATTGGGTACAGTGTAGTGGCAGGCCCATGTGTGGGAGGTAAGTATGATGCGGGGTTGGGACCGGAAGCGTGAGAGGTATGATTTTGGTTACCCAAAAAGGCGAAAATGAGGTAAAAATAGTACTTTTTCAAAATTTTCGCCGAAAATCGCCTAAAAATAGGTATTATGGGTGGGCGCGATTTTTGGGAAAATAAGGTCGAAAAACACCGATTTTTGCCTTAGAAAGGTATAAAATTGCTTGTGAGAGGTATGATTTGGAGTTGTGAGAGGTAAGTACTCAACCCCCCCCCCAACCCCCCGCGGGGTTTGTGGTAGGTAAGTACTGAGAGGGGGGGGGGGGGGGGGCCCCCCCCCCCCCCCCCCCCCCCAGCCACTACTATGATTGGGTATTGGTATTGGGTGTCAAAAGTGGTATTGTGCCCAGGCCTAACCCTACCCCCCTACCCGCCCCGCCCTGGTACCCTACCCGCGCCGATTTTTACCCCCAAAATGCTTATTTTTCGGTCAAAAATGCCCAAATTTCGACCGAAAGCCCTAAAAAGTGCAAAAAATCTCGCCGCGCGATATATGCACTTTTTAGTACATAAAAACAGGCACCCGAAAAAACGTGTTGTACCCTACCCGCCCCGAAAAATCTCCCCCCCCCCAACCTCCCAGGTACACTACCCCCCTACCCGCCCCGATTTTTTCCACCTATGTACCCTAACCGCCCCGCAAAAGTAGCCACAGCACTGACCCGAGGGGGAGATAGCGTACCCGAGGGGGACCCCCTCCCCCCCCAGGAACTACACTGGGGTCAGTGAAAAAACACAAGCCCCCCTTGTATTTTAGGGAATACGGTAACTGAAACTGAAATTGAGAAAAAACGGTCTCTCTCTGCTACAATGCCGTCTTTCGAGGTTGACTATCCTCAAAATATATTATTTCCAAATGTTCACAACCGAACTGTCTTGTTTTCAGCTCAATGGCTCGCCAGAATGTCACCGTGTCGATGTCGACAAAATGTTCAGAAAATGTTGTTTTTCTTAGATGCCATTACGATATAATTTCGCGAAAAAATGGTCGGAAAAAGAAGGAAATATTTCCTTTTTTTCCTTTTTTTCTATTCGGAAAGAAAATGATGGAAAAAATTTTTTCCTAGCTCTGCTAACCGCCTCAATTTTTGCCTAAAATGGGCATTTTTAGGCCTAAAATGGGCATTTTTAGACCTAAAATGGGTATTTTTATGATGTCAAAAGTTGCCAAAATACCGTACCCGTTGTATTGAGAATTTTTCCAAAAAGGGGCAAAAATCGGTCAAATTTTCCACCTCAAAAAGTGACTTTTTCCTGAATTTGGGTCTTCCCAAATTTTTTGGACCCCCCCCCCGCAGGAACTACCCTGGTGACATATGACAAACACATTTTCTGTTCCGCTCAGTTCTCGGCCGCTGATTGGTCAACACAGAAAATGCTTTGTTTCATTTATACTTTCCAATATGCCCTTAAAAACTCGTACTGGAAAATGGAAATGGAAAACTTAGACATAGAATATTTTTCATTTCCATTTTCCACTATGACTAAGGGCGCTTTTGTTGCTGAGTCTCAGTTCTGAAGCCGGAGCATTTCGGCAGTCGCGTGTTAAGAAATTTAGGGGGAGATACTCTGTGTCTGTACCATGCTACTCTCACGAGAATTCAATTTTTATAGGTTGAAATGTGCATAAATCGCGCGGAGCGCGCAAATTTCATCCTCAAGACTTGTGCCAACTAACGATTAAAATGAAAAAACCGAGGTCCAAAACCCAAAAAAAAACAATAACGGAGGGCCCGGTTGAAAGTTTAATGAGAAGAAAAAGATGTAACACTTTCGAAAAAATTAAATTTTTGAAGCTGGGGATTGTTGACCAGTCAGCTTGTTAAAAATTGGAGGACTTAGCTCATCTTACTAGGTATACTGTATGTACGTTCGCACAGGAAAAACGGAGATCATCCGAAGTTGTCACCATAAACAGCAAGGAAAAAACCAAAGTCATTTTACCATAATAAAACAATCCAGAGGCTTGCAGTTGCCGGTCTGTTGAACCAAGCACAAAACTCCTTCAATTTTCTGTCGACGAATCAAAGCGGAACGAAGGCGACGCAAAGCACGTCAAGGAAAAGATCAGACCGGCAAAAGCAAGTAAATCGACGCTATCGTTTCGAATGAAATGTTGGACGAAAGTTCGTTGGTGGAAGGCATCAGTGATGGCGTGCTGCTTGTCGTCTCGCTCATAATCGCCGTCATCATCTATCCGTTTGTGCAAATGCTGCTTAACAGGTTTGTTCTTGTTCTTTGTTTGCACCGTTACCGAAGAACCGGTTCTTTATATTTTTGGAAAAAAAACCGAAAGAAAAGTAAAAAAGAAACGATAAAGAGCGATGTTGATGTGAGCACAGCACAGAGGAGAGGAACCCAAAACACATTTGCGGGGGATGGGGGGATTCCCCCCTAAGGGGTATCTATCTCGAGTCAACCCTCAGGGGGGGAAGCGTATCTATCTCGAGCCGACTCAAAGGGTATCTCGAGTAAGTATATTTATGCTTTTCAGAGGCAAAAATAGGTGTTTTTCAACCCCTAAAAATCGCGCGCTCCGCAAACACCCAAAAATGGTCACTTTAGGCCATTTTTCGGCAAAAGTGTCAAAAAGTGCCCATTTTTAGGCCAGTTTTGCAGTAAAATTGCATGCAAAAAACGGCTTTTTTTCGCCTTTTGACGGACCATAGGTGTATCTTGGGTAGCCTCTGGGGGGTATCTCGAGTAACTCCGAAACCTTCCCCCCCTACGGTATCTTGGGTCGATTGGCCTGCCACCACACTGGACAGAACCACAACACTGTCTGGGACGTGAAACAAACCGAAAAAACCGTAGCCTCCGGGAAACATTTTCGGACCTTTTCCATAAATTTTTTTAATTTTTGACAGAAGTTGGGGAAACATTTTTCTTCCGAATAACTTTGATCAGGCGCGGACGATATCGTTGGCTTGCAAGGGCGGATCCAGGGGGGATAGGGGCCGTGCCCCCTTTGGTCCATTTGGCCCCTGAAGAGGGGCACCGTTTCGGAAGGAAGAAGAAAAATGGGCCCCCTAAATCGCAGGATTTTCACTCTCATACACTTCAAAAGTCCAAAAATCGTGCGCTTCGCGCGTCAAATACATCATTTTCAATGAAATTTGGCTTTCGCGCGCTTAAAAAGGGCCAAAATTTCGCGCGTCACATTTTGCACAATATTTAGTGTGAAAAGCGCAGAATTCTACACAAGCACTGGATAAAAATGACTTCAAGAATGGAACAAGCACTAGATACAAATGACTTTTTAGATTTGTCCCCTCCCTTGGCCAAAAGCTGGATCGGCCATTGTTGGCTTGATTCAACGACTTTAGTCACAATGAGCGTCAAAAACACCCATGGACACCACTGTAGTTGTGTAGTACTCTGCTCTTATTTACAAACATGCCTCAAATATACCATATTTGTGCTTTCCTTATCCTGATACACTGCAGCTCTTTCCGTTTTTTCGCGAAATATAAAGATTTTCCGCCAGCACAATTTTTCGTTTTATTGAAAAATTTGAGAAGCTTGAAGAAGTTAGCAGTTTTCACCAATTAAATATGCAAATAAAAGGCAAAAATTCGCAAATGGTTAAAAAATAAACCCCGTCTGAAGGAATCCATAAGCAGGAGTCCCGAAACAAATTGTCATAACAAATACACCAATAGTCATAAACAGTGTAGTGGCAGGCAGATGGTTGCAAGGTACCCTTGGGGGGATGGAACCAGATGGTTGTATATTGCAAGGTACCCCCTGCCCAGCCTCAGAAAGGTTGCAAGGTACCCCTAGGGTCCGAAAAACGGGCGTTTTTTTGCATGCATTATACTGCAAAATTGGCCAAAAAATTGGTACTTTTTTTGCATTTTGGCCGAAAATTTGCCTAAAATAGCTATTATATGGAGGTTTGCGCGCGGAGCGCGCGATTTTTGGAGTTTTGAGGTCGAAAAATACCCATTTTTGCTTATGAAAACGATAAATTGATGGTTACAAGGTACCTACCCTTCCCCCCAAGGGGTGGTTGCAAGGTACCTACCCCTTAGGGGGGAATCCCCCCAGCCACTACACTGGTCATAAACCTTGTTATAATCATGGTTTGTGGCTGGCGGATCCCCGTTCTGTGTGGATAACGTGTTCTTGCGACTCGTTATAGTCATAAATTCCATATGGTCATGTAATTTGCAGGTCCTGTTGACATGGCTGGCACGAAGTTTCACTGTAGCACTAATTACTGCTCATAAAAAATTCCATCGCTACAAATTAATTTCAGAAACCAACCCCCTCATGGCATTCACCCCACCCAGCTGCCGATCATACAAGAATTTCGTCGCATGCTCGGACTCACCCCACCGCGCACTGAAACATCAGCTGAGCCGCAGCGCCAAACCAACGTGAACAACAATCATGCGGATTCGGGCCACAATGGTAACGTTGCTGATGATGATGTTTCAAGGCAAGGACTAAACGGACACAATGGTCACCCAGCTGCCATCGAGCCAACTGCGCCGCCATATAATCATGACCACATGTGCCCCATCTGCTTTCAGCCGGCCATATTTGCTGTCAAGACGAATTGCGGACACTTGTTCTGCTGTGAGTTGATAGGTGTGGCCATGCATTTATGTAGTTTGAGCTGATCCGTGGGTGGACCGTTTCGCTTCCTTTTTCATCTGTGTGCTGAAGCGTCGGTATTTTCTCAATAATTTTGTCAAAGAAGCGCAATCAGGTCAGTATGTTGTGGACGATCAGAAAGCTGTGTTCAGTTGGGTTGGGACGTTGGGAAATAAAAACGTCAGGATACCCGGATGCCCCTGGCCGAAAATTCAGGGTGCCAGACCAGGGGGAAGTTGGCCCATGATTAGGGTTAGAGGTCGGGGGGTACCCGACACCCGACATCTGAAAATACCCGACACCCGACATTTGAGAAAAAAAGCCGACACCCGACAGTTCCAAAAAAACCCGACACCCGACATCTAGTTTGGAAAAAACCCGACACCCGACACCTGTTTTTGGACCAAAAACAGGCAAATTTTTGCTCCTTTGCACTATTAGTGCAATTTTTTGGATCAAGTGACTGAATTCAAGTATTTTCACACGAAATAAACACAAAAATGACACATTCTGCGTCTTCGGAAACATTTGGTTCGAAGAAAATTTTCTCTCAAAATTCTTTCCTCGGCAAAACTGATGTTTTGAACCGTACGTGTCGGCTGTCGGGTGTCGGGTCCCAAAAAACCCGACACCCGACACCTGGAGGCACCCGACACCCGACACCTACACTTTTTTGGCACCCGACAGCCGACACCCGACATCTCTCTAACCCTACCCAGGATACCCCATAATCTGCGAGGTTAATTTGAAAAAACATAGCAATGGCGTATTTACCATGGTAAAAAAACGAGCGAATCAGGAGGTGCTTGTTCTGCCTAGCGACTTCTGGCAAATTTAAGGAGAAAACGGTCGATTTTTTTGATAATTTTCTTCGCTTTTGGAGTCAGATACCATTGGCCAAAAAATCAGGATACCATGAGATCCTCATCCAAAAAATTAGAATGCCAATGCTGGGTTGGGTATCTTAGGGGGCAATTCGCCCCTTCCTAACAACGATACCACCGGGTCTGTTCGCCGTTGTTTTATTGCGCGCGCTAGTGGACATCTTTTTTGGCCGCATTTTTGTTGCACTGACTGCTCAGCGTGCTGCGCCGCGCATCCAAAGGTGCATTGCTCACAGGTCAATTCATAAATGTATTCAAAAAGTAATTGGCAGCAGCTATTTCCCATCCCAGCCAACTGCATAATCACGTACTGGCGTCACGTGGCGTCCCTGTTTCAACCGGTGTCCTGTCCTGTGTGTCGTACGCAAGTGGCACTCTTGTTGAACATGTTTGACGAGGCGGATCCGAACGAACCCGGAAGACTCGAGGCACAGAGCAACGTCAATGACTATAACAGACGATTCAGTGGACAGAGACGGCCGGTCGGTTTGCTTTTCGTACTTTCAAGATGTGCTCAGGGTTCTATCATCAGATGATCACTTGTGTGGTGCCCCATCTACAAAAATTTCTATTCCTGATCCGCACTGAAAAAGAGGGCAAACTGCACCGTGATGTTTCACTCAGCTTGGTTCCACCAAAAAATTTTGTGTCGCGCTCAAGAAGGAACCGCCCTGTTCCTTCCTTCCTATGACTTCCCCAATCATCCGACACAAACAAGAGTTCTCAAACCCTTTCCAGCTAATTGACCACATCCGCGATCTGCCCGTGCTGCTGCCGTATCTGTTCCGTCAATTATTCAGCTTTAATGGTCTGGTGTGGATGTTTCGATTGCGCATACTTCTCTGTCTGTTTGGTCTGCTCATCTACATTCTATCGCCACTCGACGTCATACCCGAGGCCGTCTTTGGCATATTCGGGCTGTTGGACGATGTGTTCATAGCGTTTGTGCTCATGTTGTACATTACGATGGCGCTCGGACAGTTCATGGCCAATCAGGAGTGATTTATTGATTGATTTGATTTGGTTGATTAATCAGAATTTGTCGATTCGATGTCTGACGAGAGATCTTACACATACTCTATATATACATCGGTACTTGCCCACTTCGAATATTGTAGCCGTGTGTTCATTTTTTCTCTTTGTGGCAGTCCAGTTTGTGGGTGATATTCACAGAATCTCTGTCAAACACCGGCGAGCTATATGATGCTAATGCGTGCGGCTATTGAGCACCAATTTCCGTCGCTGATGTTTGACATAAAAATAGAACAACGGTAAGCGATAGCTTGAGAAACAAAGCAAGAGTCGCCTGTGTGTTATCCGTAATGCTTTCAGGATTTGTTGTTTGAGCATTTTAGGGTTGTTTCGGGCATGTTTGCTCATTGTCACATGCGCTCATGATAATTTCCAGAATATTACTGCCGTGTGTATAAGGGCTCCACCAGATAGACCCGAAACCCGAAACATAAATTTTTTCTATGTCCATGTTTCGGGTTTTGAAAAAAAAACCCGAAACACAAAGCATGATAATCGAAAATGTTTTGGTCTTGCCACTTGTAGCTGACGTGAACAATTTATACAGTCAGTCGAAACATTTGCGATTATCATGCTTTGTGTTTCGGGTCTCGGGGTTTTTTTTCAAAACCCGAAACATTATCTGGTGGACCCCTAAGCGTTGTGCACGCCTCCTCCTTTGGCTCTCGTTCCTGGAACTTGTTCGCACAAAACGTTACTTGTACGCACGGTACTAATGTTCTGAACTTTGCCACAAAGTCTCGTTTCGGTTACTTTCTGTGTCACCTAGCTCACCTTGTCTTTTTACCTGACCAACGTGGAAGTAAGTCGCCTGGGCCTCAGACGCGCATTATACGGTACGTTTTGCCAATTTCAGTCTCTTTAACAACTTGAAAGGTGGCATCCACCTGTACACCAGCTCAATGTCAAACCCGGTTGTATTGTATTTTCCGGCGTTGTATTTTCAGTTTCCATTGTGTTTGTTTTCATGCCTCACGTACTCGACACATTTCTGATTTTTCTTGTTCTCTTGTCTGCAACACCCTGGTGCTCCCACTCACGCACAACGTAAATGCAAATGAATACGAAAATAAAAGGTCAGATTCGGTGAGATTCACTCGTTAATCGTTATTAATTTCATGGTGTTGAATCACTGAGATAAGATATTTTATGCAGTGGTTGGTGTTGAGTTGACAGTTTTCAAGTCTCTAACATCCTGATTATTCAAGGTGATCGATCTCGCAAGTTCTACCATGGAGAAAGCGGTGAGATTCACATTCGCTATCATGAAACCGGACGTCGCGTCACACCCACCTTTGGCTTGGGTTGGTTTCAAAGTGCGGTCTGAGGTTTCACTCGTGCATTTTTTTGCCATTTTTGGTGGAATTTGCACCTGGAATTATGTCATTGTGTCTATAAATAAGACCACCTAAAATTCGGACATGTGTGGATATTGTACGGGCGGGATGGATATTGAAAAAAACGTTTCCCCAGAAGCTGAACCTCGCCCGGAATATTTAATTGAATTCTTTTGGCTAAAATACCGTTCGCTGCCTCAAAATATCTGAGCTTGTGGTGCACCATGAATTTAGGGAGCCGCTGTTTGTGACTCGCTGTTATGTCCGGACCACCTGCCATTCAGGAGGTGACGCGTCGCATCTATCGTGGTGGTCTCTCAATTGCATTTGCGTGTCGCAAGCGCTTGCATCGCTCGGTTGTTGAACAATTCTACAAGGAACATGAAGGTGGTTTTTTCGTTTATTGTTTACGCTTGCTATTATTATATTCATGATCCTGCTTGATTTTTATCTGGGTATAACTAGGGTAAGTGCTTGCAAAAGAAACTGCCATTTCATATTTTCAGGCAGGTTCTATCATGACCGA
The DNA here is from genome assembly GCA_030248065.1 of Rhynchonema sp. JSB1_4. Classification (NCBI taxonomy): domain Eukaryota; kingdom Metazoa; phylum Nematoda; class Chromadorea; order Monhysterida; family Xyalidae; genus Rhynchonema; species Rhynchonema sp. JSB1_4. The sequence goes on from JASAMV010008341.1 coordinate 20,024, forward strand.
CTTGTGGCACACATGGCCAGGTATGAGCCATTTTTATGACCCAACCTGTTCAAAAAGTTGTCCATTTCCAGTGGTCCGATAATCGGTTTAGTGTTGAAAAGCGCCGATCCCTCCATTAACGCCATAGAGCGATGGCGTGAAATTATGGGCCCGACAAAAGTTTATCGGTTGGTTGCTTTTTTCACTTCGTCAATTTTTTCAATGGGCAAGGTTTCAGAAAAATTGACCAGTTTCAATTGATTTTCAGAACAGTGCACAGTGATCCTGGCTCGCTCAGAGGATATTTCGGGCTGACCGACACAAGGAATTGTGTGCATGGATGTGGTGAGTGGGCGCAACGTTTACGTATGTTTTGTGAAACATCACCCAGCCGTGTTTGGTCATAGTTCCATACTGAGCAATTTATAATGAGGTTAGCCTTGCTGACTCAGGATTGCTGTGCCTGACAAGAACCAGTTTCGAATCGCTAACCTGCTTGCCGGCTCCGTATTTTTGCCTCAACAGGGAACTATGATCGTTGCCTGAAGATAACGGAGTCGATGGCCAAGTGGGTACGAAGAAAAAGTCGACAACCACATCAATAACATTTTTGCAGATTCCCCGTCAAGCATGCTTAACGAATTCACAACAATATTTCCGGATCTCAAGCCGGATTCGTTTGAACAGCAATCCGTAGATGACGGCCGCTTGAAGGAAATCGTATTTGACGGGACTTTATGACGAAAATCATTATTTATTGCTGTGATAATGATACGCGAAACCGATCTTGCGTGTGATTTTTGTCATTTCTTCAAGTTTCGGCTGAAAATTGCTTCCGTGGCCCGATAAGTTTTTTTGTGGGACAAAAATAATTGAAACTCGTTTTGTGCCGCACTTTGGAACTTGATGATGATAAACAAGAACAGTTTTGCTGTTTTTCAGCTTTGTGGCTCTCCAACATTTTGAAATTGAAAGTAATACAGGCAAACAATGTGGCAAATATTATGGCACTTGTTATTTGCACAATGACGATCTCCCACAAGAAATGGGCAAGCGCAATCTTGCACACCTGCCTGGCCTGCCACACCTGCTTGCAAGATAGATGTGTGATTTGCGTAATTTAACCGGAGGAATTTATTTCAACACAAACTTTTTCTTGCGGTTGATCATACAACATGAACGTTTTGTTTGTTGTTTGATGGTCGGGGTACGCGTGTCATCACCTTATCAGTTCGGTATTGCGTGAACATTCTGCATGTATAATCGGACAAGCAAGTGCAGGTAGTATTTACGAAAGCGATTGTGGGCTCAATTGCAGACGAAAATTACAAAACAGAATTGCAATTCACGTCACAATCATATTGGAGAATGTGGCTCAATAACAGAGTGACAGCGAGTCAAAATGACACCGCTGATTATTCTTTTATGTTGTGGATTAAAAAAAGAAGGAACGCGCGCATCTGAGTTGTGAAGAAAAAGTGCAATGTTCGGTCTCCAAACAGCAAACTTGTTCTTTCAAAACTCGAAAAGCCCTTTCCGAAAAAGTATTTTGCGCGGATGGTTGTTACTTGGTCCTTTGAATATTATTGTATCATTCAGATTATAAACAATGTTTATTTTATAATCTGGAAGAAACTGAATGATTCCCAAAGATTTCCAACATCTGACAAATTTGGTCTCCAGATGTTGAAAAGAATGACATTATAAGCAATCGCTTTCATCAGCGAAATGTATCTATTTTCACGACTACAACTGCTGTTGGCTTTGTGTGTGATTGTTTTGGCTTATGTCCCGTACCATCTAAGTGGTAAGTGATTACTTTTTTTCTACAGTAAATGCGTTTTTACACAACTACGGCAGTTATGCTGCGCGAAGTTTTGGTACGAAAGCAGAGTATCAAACTGGTGATCTTGGCCTGTTTAGAAAAACTACGTGTCAAATTGGTGACCGTCGCTGGAGTGCAACCGAATGTGTCTTTGTCATTGTCACCAGACTGGATTTCCGACAATTTTCTAAATAACACCGACTTCGGCCGACCCATAAAAACTGCTTATTTATGTTTTTCTGGGAGCAGCACCAACGATGGTCAAAATCAGCAGCAGCAGTAAATCTCATAGCGTCGAGTGGCACGTGACGTGACCACGGCAGATATGATCATCACCATACATCGGTTCCGATCTGATACCGGTCCAATAGGAAGTCCACAGAGATCTGCGTTTTTGTTGCCGCGCCCGTTTCGACCTGCTGTCGCACACAGGTGGTGTACCAGATGATCGTCAGTGCGAAATGCACCAGCTGGCCAGAGCACGTGAACCCAAAATGACACAAGTTCATATTACGGTTGCGAGTCTCACAATATTGCAGCTCGCTACCTTGAGCGCAACCACGAGATACACGAGTGGTTCCATCAAAACGCGCGTTGCATCAGCAACTACTGTCATCACGTGCCGTTCACGATTGGTGAGGATCAACTGTCACTCATACCAACATCGTTCAGCATCGGACAGGCGCTCAGTCTGGCCAGACAGTTTGACGGCATCTTGTGCAGGTTAGGGCTGTACCCGTATAGGCAATCCGCCAGCTCATGGCACTCAACGCACACACAGGCTACATGCTACATCACTGCCGTCAATGAATGCATATCTATTCTCTGCAGTTATCCGTTGAAAGGTTCCCAAACTTTGCGTCACTGCAGAAAAGTGTTACGCCAAGCAGCAAATGAAAACCGGATAAATCTAAAAGTGGTCATCAAAGTATGACACTGGCCCAAAGTGTGCATTTTGTTTACGCAAGTGGCGCACTGTGGGCAGTGCCATGAGCTGATGGATTGCCTGTGCCCACGTGTGCGGATCTGACTTATCTAGCTAAGGGTCCCGCGGAAAACCAGGGGCCCCCCGGGGGCCAGACCCCCCCCCCCTATACCATATGCTGCCGACAATAGGCGACCCGCGTGCACTCGCTTATCGGCGGACCCGCAGCCTGGTTGCTGTGAGATCTGTACCTGAATCGTGGCTGAATTCCGCCACCACGCGCATTACTTGTGGTTTCGGAGGTGAGTGTTGTTCATCCTTTTCATGACAACGAGTGACGTGATCCGAACTTGGTGCAAATTCCCCCCATTCAGCATGGTGAACGACTTTCAAGACGGCAAACTAATGATGTGCATCCGAACGTACTGTCCCGAAGCGTATCACGACTTGGTGTCCGTGGCTCGGGCAATGACAACCACGTATGGCATCAACTGCGATTTCGGCTATCGGTGATCTATTAACGATCGACATAAACTGCAAAATGGCCATCCAAATTGTGTCAGATTTATCGCGAAATAAAAAGTTTCCTGGAGATACACGCTTCGTCTGTCTTTCACAACGCACCGCAGAAAACAGAATACACGCAGCGGGTGCCTTGAGGTTGCGATGAGATGACTTCACGTCACGTCACAGTCACATAAACTACCCCGTACCCGTCTCGCAGTTTATCTCACAATGTTGTGTGAACTAGCTGAACGAGCTGTTTGCGAGCGAGCTTATCTTGTTTGGCTTGAATCCAGGTATGTATAAGGGCAGCACAGGCGCCGAGAAGAAATGTCATCGCTCCGGGCGAAAGCTGCTGGCTGAACCAGAATTTTTGTGCGCTCCTTGTGCTGCTGGAAGTTTGAAACATTCTGAAATCATTTTTTTTGTTTTCCCCTGCCAACACAAGTCTGTGTACGTGCAGCTTGCTGCATGTTACGTACAGTATATCGTAAATACGTGCTTCTCCCTCATCTCGTTAATGAGTAACCTATGCACTATAATGTACAACGTTGCTGAATTGCAACTTATCGGTCAACCAACACTGTGTATGCTGATGTTAATGGTCAATAAAAACGGCTGCTTGCCCCTTTTATGGTCCTAAATGCCTTCTTTTGCAAGGTTGCCAAAATTGATAGCATTCAATCAGCTTCGTTTTTTGCGCTGCTAATGTGTTTTTGTGGGTATAGCTCTCACTTCCGTGGGCAGGGTAAACATAAACATGTACCAGCGCGTGGTTCAGCCTTGTGACAATTTTTGTACAGGTGCCACCACAACAACAACCCTCCGGGTTTTTCAAAGTTCAGATTATTTTCTCATACAAGGGATGGGCGGTGCACCAGGTCATCGTCAGTGCGAATGCAAAAAGGTACCACGCTTGGTGCATGCACATGAATGCGCACCCTGTATTCCCTGCTTATAGAGCAACTGGCACTCATGCACGTTCCCATACATAGCATCGTCATTTGAAATGGTGAAATAGAAGGTGTCCCCTGATCGTTCGAAGTTCTACATTGAATCAATTGATAACTTCTTCAGAACTAAAGTCTCAACCACCAATATAAAAATGCTAATAGTTCTCGACAGAGAGACGGACTTGCTCTCGGTCGTCGGCAGTCACAGTTCAGCATCGGTTTGTTGGTGATTTGATAATTTTATTAACCGCACAGTTTATGATATCCCACTGTTTATACAAAATTCGTAAAATGGTTATGCTTGTCAGGTAATCAGTGAAAGATCGTTTGGGCGCTCAGCAGCCGTTTCAAGGGCTCAACAACAACAAAGATCGACATTGGATGAATTCAAGTCAGCCGCAAGACAGGGATGGTTCTGGAGAATGATGTTGATCACAACTGTCACAAGTTTGAATTCACAGGTTAAGGGCGCCTCCGTGGGCTCAGTGGGCATACATAGAGTCACATGACAAAACAAACAAGTGGGCCTTGCGAACAGCGCCCTGTTGTTTATTGTGTAGTCACGTGACTGTCTTGCAATGAAAACATTTCGATATTTTTGTTGAAGTGCCAAATTTTAATCATCGTGTGGTAAATCCCAATCATTAAGCCATGGTTGACATTGTTGCATCAGTGAATACAGTATTGACGCGTAACCAAGGCAAAACCAGATTGATGACTAAGTTTGACACTCGCTTCGTGACACCAAATCAATGTAGTACCAATCCATGCAAGCACGCACCATTTTCAGTTTCAATGCTACCACGTGTCCGTGGTTAACGGCATGGCTGAGACCCTACCCAATTGGCTGATGAACACAGTCGGCTACGATGTCCACACAACGCACACCTGGTTGTGGCCAATCATCATCAGCGCGTTCATGATCGGAGCGCTCATTGGTTGGTGTCAGAATATTGTTTTTTTGGCGAGAAGGATATGGAATTGTGCCAATACCGGGATCCAGCTTTTGGCCAACAGAGGGGCCAAATCCAAAAAAGTCATTTTTATCTGGTGCTTGTTCCATTTTTGAAAAGTCATTTTATCCCGTGCTTGTTTAGAATTTATCTGTTTTTTTCATTAAATATTATACAAAGTGTAACCATGCGCGTGAAACGTGCGAAATTTCGGTATACTTTTCACCCGTGCTAACGCCAATTTTCATTGAAAATACATATATGTAGGTACATAGGTGTGTCTGCACCTGACGCGCGACGAGATTTTTACACTTTTGAAGTGTGTCAGAGTGAAAATCCTGCGATCTAGGGGTCCCCCGTTTTATCAGGGGGCCAATGGGTCAGGTTCAAGCTACATTTGTAGCCCAGTCGAAAAGTTTTTCACAAGTTTATCTGGCGCACTGACAACGAAGATCACCTGGCACCGCTTTGTAAAAAGAATGAATGGGAAGCACATTGTGGGTACTGTACAGTATATTCATTTTCATTCAGTTTCAACGGTACAGCTTTTTGAAACAACCTCCGGTTCCCCACCAAACCCTGATCCCAGCAACGTGCTTTCCGGCCAAACATTTTGCCCCTGATTTTGCAGGCAACTGGTTCACAGTGATTGCCGATCGTTTCGGCCGTCGCACTGTCAATCTGGCAATGTCCGTTTTGTTGATCTTTGGTGGCATTCTGATGTTCGCATCGAAATGGGCCGAGTCATTTGTAATGCTGTTGACTGGTCGTTTGATTGCTGGATTCGTCTGTGGACTCGGTAGCAACGTGACTAGTTTGTTGTTGGTGGGTGATGTTTCACTATCTGTGTACTGCTGCTTCGACATACCGTAACCCTGGCTGAGCTTACAGCAAACAGACACCGCGTGGAAAATCCTTTCAGTCTCAGTTCCGTACTGCGTTACCACACACTATACCACGATTACTTTTCGGTGCCTCCTATTTAGTAACGAACGTTCAAATGTTTCGCTGACGGTCGCGGTGTACTGGGTCATCGTTAGATTGCGATGCTATCCACCAGACTCCTATTAATGAACGATTTCGTTTCACTCTCTTTTTTCATTCTCGTTGCAGGTCGAAGCACCGCCCACTCGGTGGCGTGGCTTCTTCACTGCGATGTCTGTGTTCTACTTTGCAGTCGGAGATCTGATGGGTTAGTGATGCATCAAAATCCTAGCGTTTTCAATGGAGCTGAACATTCCCATTTAGTGAGAAGAGTGGTGGGTTTTTGGGTCCAAATGAGGTATGTACAAAGCTCTATTGCATCAGCCCTTTCCCGTTTGGCACACCAAATCTTCGTCAGTGTCATCACCCCCTCTAAAAAAACTCTGTTCCCGCAGGTGCCATAATGGGCAGTCCTCTCGTGCTGGGTAACGACCACGGCTGGCCATGGGCCATGCTCTTGACAACGCTGCCGTCTATCATTGCCATTCCCATTCTGTGGTGGTCGCACGAAAGTCCACGATATTTGTACTTGGATCGGGACGACCTGCTGAGCACCTCGAAAGCCATTGCGTTTTATCAGGTTCACGAAGACACGTGTGTGTGTGTGTGTGTGTGTGTGTGTGTGTGTGTGTGTGTGTGTGTGTGTGTGTGTGTGTGTGTGTGTGTGTGTGTGTGTGTGTGTGTGTGTGTGTGTGTGTGTGTGTGTGTGTGTGTGTGTGTGTGTGTGTGTGTGTGTGTGTGTGTGTGTGTGTGTGTGTGTGTGTGTGTGTGTGTGTGTGTGTGTGCGGCGCGCGCACGCGCGTGCAAATGCTCAGCGACAAAAATAGCGTGCCTTATGTTTGCGGTCTTTATGTTCTTTGGGCGAGATTTACCTCGCCACTGAGCACGTAATACGACCATCAGCGCAGGTTTCTGTTCAAGTATCAGAGAGCAAGCTTTACGCTGGTCAAAATTAATGGTACCATGTATAGTCATACCAATAAATCTTGATATATTCTAATTCACAAAAAAAATCGGCTGAGTAAGGCAGGTCCCAATCCGGTCGATCGCACAGTTTCATATCGGCCATTCTCTTGGATGTGAACCTTCATAGGCTCGAACTGAACTGAAACTCTCAAGACTGAAACATTAACCAACACCAATTTGCAGGGTCCAGACAACGTGGACAGCACGCTAGACGATTTGCGTGACGAAAACAACCACCAAAAGGACAATGTGGTCACATGGTCCAGTCTGTGGACAAATCGGTCCTTCCGCCGAGGAGCTGTGTTGGTGACGGTGGCCGGGCTGACCCGTGCAGCAACTGGGTTCTTCATACTGCTCACGTATTCGACACCTATATTCCAACGTTTTGGTTGGTTTCTTGTGTTGAGCTTTTTTATATATTTTGGGGTTTGTTATACGGCTGGTCCCGTGACACTGCCGATGCCCCGATCAAGGCAAAGCCTGCGTCGGTTTTATGCACCAGAAGGGTTATTTTTGATTGCGTCAATTGTGATGAACAACCAGTGATAATGTTTATGATCGTTACTTGGTCCCAATCGAATATCACGAATGATCAAAAGTGCCTATCAAAATCCAGAGTGCCGGCCTATAGTACTGTCGTCAACTGAGATCGTCAGTCGCTAATATAGGGCTGATTGAGTTGACGACCGAGAGTTGACCACCGTACCATTAGCCCGAGTTCCGATCATCTTGTCACTATTATGTAGGCGTGTGCACTGTGCACAATACACACATCCGGACGATATTCACAGGTCTCGACATAAACACCGCCTCCATTTGGACGATCATCGTAATCATTCTCGAGGTGATTGCCACGGCCCCGAGCAGTTATTGTGTCGAATTCTGGGGTCGCCGGCGGACAATATTCCTCAGTCTAACGGCCTGTATTCTGCCAACGCTTGTGTTGGTCGTGGTCGATTTATCGTCCGCACAACCGATCACCTATTCGAATATTGCAATTGTGATTGTGATCGTGTGTGTCACCATACACATGATGGCGTTTAATTCGCTCGATGCTGCTTGTTTGGCTGTGATGGGTGAGTTATGTCACTTTTTGTGGTGAAAAGTTGAGGCTGCCTCCACTATGCATGCGCGTTCGTGTCCTAGCGTTACAATGAGTGTTCAAGTTCATAATTTCTGATTAAAATAACAGGATCATGTCTCCCAAGGGACATAAACGTTGAAAAGTATTTTTTCAGTGGAAATCGTGCCGCAACACGTTCGTTCCAAGACCCTTCTAATCGGCATGACCGCGGAATCCTTAACGGCTGCCCTCAATCAATACGTGCATCCGATTATCGCCTCACATGCTCCCATGTCCATCTCGCTGTTGATAATGTCCGTTATATCCATTTGTATTCTCGCGTATTTATACAAATATCTGCCCGAAACCGCCAATCGTACGTTCCAAGAAATCTTTGGTGAATACGACGGTTTGTTAATTGGTGCGAAGAAGAAGAAGAAGAAGAAGAAGGAGAAGACAGAATCGAAGAAACAGCTGGTTGCGAATGGACGGATAAGTAACGATCGGTGGGATGACACTTCGATGCAGATATTCTGATATTTGGTTCGCTGAATTCGTGCGCTTAACAACGTATCCACGCTATACTGATTCTAATCCAGGTAATGAATGGTACCATTGATTACTACTGTGCTCCTCCAATTTATTGTGAACTGAATATTTTTTCGCACGCATGTTTTTATTGCTATACCTCAAAACCCAGTGATTTAATTATTCTGATTGCAAAAGCAGCATTTTCAACTTCCTTTTAACCTGAGATTTTCTATTGTCCATTATGCTGATACTGATATGTCCTTGGCTCTCACGAAAATACAGTCACTCGAATATCAGTTTCCGTCTGGATGACTGTGTGCTCTCGGCCAGGGTTGGGCAAAGAAAATTTTTTTAAAGGTTTTTAAAAAAAATTTCAATTTTTCGGAGGAACAAAATGTTCTAAAACGTCAAAAAATGGCCTTTTTGTGGTTATTTTTTGTCGTTTTTCTCAGAGTGATTCAGCGACCAGTCAACAAGTATTTCTGCAGCTCATATTCTCAATTCTGTGTGATTTATGAGTGAATCTTGCTTATTCGACCACAAACTGTTGTGTATGATACCACAGAGCAGCAATCATCGGTCCATATCAAGCACAGACTGTTGGATCGCACCAAAATGACGTAAGCACCCTTCATAACGGATGTAACCCAAGTCACAAAAGTGACTTGTCAATTAAAGTTGCATTTTTTTGCGTTTTTGCGCGTTTTTAGGCAAATTTGATGAAAAAATTTCCTAGAATCTGAGACTTTTTTACAGAAATTTTTTTCCAGCTCTGCTCTCGGCTTCCCTCCAGGAGCACACAACTTGACTCAACAGATAATCGCCCGGACGTCAGAATTATAACTAAACTCGGACACTTGCCAAAACGATGGACAAACATGACACACGATGCTCAAATAATACCACACTAGATCGCTCAAGCATCCGAGATCTCATCAAACAAACAGAAATAAACGACATGAATTGTATCGAATCGCATGTTGATGAGTGACAAACAGGGGCACCACGGTAGAAACGGCAGGGGTCAAGACAGCGTTGTTTTTATATAAAGCCCCTATTTTGGACGTTACGTAGGTCTTGGCATTGGATTGAAGCCTTTGGGCCCAGGCTACTGCTGACGGACGACCTCCAAACAAACCCCTGAGCATCAAAACTCAGGTGGCCGCTGTTATAAGTTCCGCTGTTCTGACCATAACAAGTCTCACAAAATGAAACCCGGCTTCAAGTCGGCAGTTTCGTTCCGGGTGCATTGCATGCCCTTACTGATAAAAACTAAGCCCCTAGAAATGTATATTTTCGTTCCGGGTCCGGAGTGCTCGCGGAAGCACAAGTCATGATGATTTATCAGCAGACCTGCACGGATAATTTCTCATTCCAGTTGTGTGTCATTCTTGGTTACATGACTGGTTCGCAGATGCTTGTTTTTTTGCCTCAATTAGTCTCCAGCAGGTTATTTGACGGCTTGTTGACATACTGTCAGCGCCAAGGTGCACGTTACGGTGAACCAGCAACAGCTATTACCAATGGACGCACGAGTTGCCAAACTAAACTTAAATTAAGTTTCCCCGAAACTTTCCGAATTAGCCCCATGTGCTTTTCATTGCTTTGTTCGGATGGTTTATCTAGATTTTCGCTTAGAGAGCCCGGGAACTGCACATGAAAGTCTGACCATGTTCTTAAGGGGGGCCTGAGCGGATATCTCCGGTGTGCTGGATACCTTGGCACTTGGTCCAGAAATAGATACAAAAGGGTCATTACAATGCGCTTTTGGCACACATGTCAGATCTGCTGCACGCAGATGAATTTCACTGGCAAAAATGGGTTTCAATGTTCCGTCTTTGGTATCCGAGCATGACGTGTGTGGTCTATAATTGCAACGGTACAGTCACACGTTTTTTTGGCAGTGAGCTTTCGAAAGCGAATTTAGCGACATATGTACTCAATGTGTGACATGGTTCATTGGGGCGAAATTTGTAAATGAGAATGAAAACCTTATGTACAGTGCTAGCATCCATACTGCCCCACAGCCTGATCGCTCATGGATAAACAATAAACATGGTTTTTAGCTTCAGCTCAATTTCGTAAATTACATGAGGGCTGAGTTTTCCATGTAGAGCCCCCAAATAAAACATCTGTAACACTGTAAAACATTTTTTAGTCCTGAGTTTTATACGGAAAACTTCGGTAGCAATTTTGACTGTTTTTCTAAATTTCGGAACTTGGTTGAAAAACTTACCGCACCAAACATGTGATTAATGATAAGCCACGCCCATAAAACGGATGCTGTCTTTACTGGTTCTTTATTTCCAGCGTTTTTGTGACCTAAGCACAATTTATCGCTCCTGTATTGGTGTGGCGTTTCAGCATTGCAACATTTTCACTGTGTCCTTGAATCCCGGTCACCCGGATTGGGGGACATTTGTTTTGCATCAGTGACAAAAACACGACCACCTTTCGAAGATGACGCTATATATTTCTTCGCGTTTTTTTAAATTAATTTCGTGCCGAAAGCCAAAGAATGTGGGCTGTTGCGGCAGATAACAAATTTTTGCCAAAACAAAGATAGAAAAGGAGTTCGAGTAAAAAAAATATGGATACCGAAGCGTTCGTGGCCAGGTCTCGAGCGCGCGCATATGAAATACCATTAGGCTGTCATGTGCACCTCCAACTTGAACCAGGAAGCTAAAAAGCCATGTATATTGCCATCACGGTTTCCACTTGACGACAGTCAGCTGGTCCTCAAGCTTAGTGAAACCGCCGCACCACCAGAGCGGATACACTTGCGGGAACTGTGCGTTATTTATGGCTAATCGGCCAGTCTACCTTTTTACAATTGCGTTAGCTCGCAGTCTTCATTCCCGTACACAAAGCATTTACGCCCAAACCTCTGCCTTGAAGTATAAACTTTCGTGGCGCGGGGTTGCGCCGCATTAATCAAAACTAAAAGTATCCATGCGTAAGTTGCCAATGGGGCCTATAGTGTTTTTTGCTCCGATACATTTTCAAAAAACATGGGTGGTCCCATTAAGCACATGGTAATCTGTTTGGAGTATACGACACGGATAGGCAAATGAACCAACCTACATACATGTATGTACATGTAGCTCAGCGTTATGTATTTCATTGCCAGACTTTACGGAAAGACTGAAGCGTCAACTTGCGAGTCGAGTTGCGATCACTCCCACTAAGCGATAAGAGTCATAGTAAGGAGGACAGTAGTGGATGTCGGAAACGTTGTTTGGATATTGATACAGTACAAATGTTCGACTTGGAACAATTTTTATTCGAATTGTTTGTGTCGTGTCAACCACCACATACATACAGTATTATATGAAACCGAATACTTTCGGGAGTACCAGTATTTTGCGCAAATGAACTATAGCGCAATCACTTTTTTTAATTTCCTTTCCTTTTCCAGTGTCGAAAATTTTCTACCAGATCTGAGATCTTCTGGCCAACGCGTGCAACAAGCTGTACATAATCATATAAAATGGGCTACTACGTATTCCTAGATTTCTTCAGCGTCTATTTGTTCGGAGTTCAAATTCTATTCGGATTGCCTGGCAATGTGTTAACCGTGATTGTGTTGCTGGGAACGATCATGCGACGAAATCCCAGCAACATTCTCCTGGCTTCGATGGTATAAGTTTATTTTGTATGTCTATCTATATTTGGCCGGTGTCAAACTTGATGATTCGATCGGATGGGATCTGTTTTGTCTATACATTGACCGGTCTGGAGTATAGTCCTTTGGGTACAAGATTGAGTGGTAGCTGGACACCACAGAACAAGCAACATTCGTGTTGTTCCACACGTGTTACATGACAAAAACACTATTCTCGGGATTAAATTGATCTGCGTTTTCAACCGCAGTTTATCGTTTATCCGATAACCCAGGATCAGTCCCCTCGGTGCATCAGGTACTCGTCAGTGCGAATGCACCATTCCTGATAAAGACAACGGCGCAATGTCCACTGTCCACAATACAGGCCATCTGTGACACGTTCTTTCTGGTGCACATGATTCCCATCAACATGCACAGTTTGATGTTTCGTCTATTGGACAGTGAATTGATTTATCGTGCCATTCACGATCACAACCACGACCAGAGGCCAGCAACATCAAACTTTTCCAATCTCACCGCAACAACAACAACATCAACACTTAACGACAGTTCACCAGAATCTCAAGAACACCAACTGTCAGTCAAAGACCACTTTCGTGCAGTGACCATGAAACATCTGCTAGCCAACGCTAACTGGCTGTCGGGTGCCAGTTCCTGGTGAGCAGGGAATGTGACAGTCTTTGATTGTTCCCCAAATATTGTTCAAATGCAGAAAACATGAAACCCAATATCTATTGAGTTGAGTCACATGAACATTAAGTGATTCAAAGCTCAAGAAAACGCCTTCCACAAATCGAGGTACATATAATTGAAAAATAAAGAAATTGTTTGGAGAGTGTGAATATTGTGGGCACAAATATGATTTTTTGGGTGAAGAATATTATTGTGATTTCATTGCATGAATTGCATGAATGTAGTGATATGGGCCGATATTGTATTTGTCAACCCATATCAGTTGATTATTGATAAAAGCTAGAGAGAAAGCCTTGCTTTCTTATTGGTGGATTTCTGCGAGGTAGCGAGTCCTCGGGACTTCGCGGTGCCAGGGCGCGGCCCGTTGCTGTTGGTGGCACAAAAAGAAAGAAGAATTTGTGGCACGAGCGAGAAAGGAAAAGGAGACGAAGAAAAAGAGAAAGGAATAGAAGAAGAAAAAGGAAAAAACGCAAGGAGATAGAGAAAGGACGAGAAGACGAAGAGAAAGAAAAGAGGAAAAGAAGGTGAAGAGAAAGAAAGAGGAGAAAGAGGACAGAAGAGTCGATTTGTGGAGCGCACAGGACGCAATGAAGATTGGAAATAGAATGAAGCGAAGCTTGGGAGAAAGTTGGGGGAGCCCCTAATCGAGAAAGGTGCGTAAGTGCGCTGAGAAAATTAAAAACAAACAAGAAAAATTGAAAAATAAAGAAATTGTTTGGAGAGTGTGAATATTGTGGGCACAAATATGATTTTTTGGGTGAAGAATATTATTGTGATTTCATTGCATGAATTTGAAATGCTTGAATTTGTGCTTGTGATCAGCGTAAATGTGGATGGATCCAGTAATGGTATGAATGTGTATTTTGCGAATGTATGATTGTGTGGTGTGATATTTGAGTAATATTGTGATTATGTGATCATCCGTTGAGTATTTTGATTGTATTGCTGAGATTATTTTCCGTTTGGTACCCCTCCCCTGGCGGAAGGAGGAGTAGTGATATGGGCCGATATTGTATTTGTCAACCCATATCAGTTGATTATTGATAAAAGCTAGAGAGAAAGCCTTGCTTTCTTATTATATATAATGTACGCAATACTAATGAGAGATTCCGTATCTTTTCGTCGGTCCAGCGTACTTTTCGGTCCACAGGACTTTTCGGTCCATGTAACCTTTCGGTCCAGGTGCTTTTCGGTCCACTCACTTTACGATCCAAGTACCTTTCGGTCCATGTACATTTAGGTCCAGGTACCTTTCGGTCCATGTACTTTTCGGTCCAGGTACCTTTCGGTCCTGGTACTTTTCGGTCCAGGTACCTTTCGGTCCAGGTGCTTTTCGGTCCAGGTACTTTTCGGTCCACAACATCTGTTTGAATTCCAGTGTAAAATGCGCATACTATTTACAGAGTCATCATCGATGGTCCAGACTTACAGCTGCGTTGTATTATGCGGCTAACCAAAGTCGACTTTGGTAAATGTTGGCTAGCGTAGTGCAGATCATAAAATTGGTCAACAGTATAGTGATTCTCATGCCAACTTCTCGTCAGTGTGGAATAACACGTTAATTCAGTGGTACTCAGTGACCAGCTATTTTGCTCGTGCCATGTTATTATCCTTCAACAAAGAACGTATAAATACAAACGTATATATACGTATACAAACGAAGTGCAGGCAGAGATGTGGTGTTGCATAGTTGAATCTGGTACAACATTTTATGTCCATAAGCATAAATCAGCTGCAAAGGAATAAACCGGGGACTGTATACCTTACTTCGGACGTAAATTCTGCCGGACTCCAGCACCGTTGAGCATTATGCTGGAATCGGTGAAATTTCGCGGTGAAATCTCATTCAACAAGCGGCTGATGGGGATTTCGTGTCACAAAACTTGCCTGTTCAAACTTCAAATCACAGGTACGGCAATAATTGTGAAAGATGCGTGTACATTAATCGTTTTTATCTTGCGCTTATGTTTAATTCGCCGATTTTAAGCCAAATACTACACAAAATACGCTCATGCGCGCGTGGCGCGCGAAAATGTTACACTTTTGTCAATATTCGTCGTGAAGTCACTTCAAGGTGCCGGTTGCGGTTCATTTGAGTTTTCATCTTTTTCTGGCATTCGTCTTCACACTTTTGTCGTTGTGACTTCTGTCATGTGCGTGTCGATACTGGATGCAAACAATAAATTGAAATTGAATTGTGAAGTGTTTCTTCTGGCTGCGGAAGGTTGACAGTTTTCCAGAGCGCACTGTTTGAACTGGAGTTGAGACTGAAGTGACACGCATCAGTCACAAAACGGTCATAAATTTATTCACCACCAGGCTGCAGTATACGCAATCCGCCAGCTCATGAGTGCCTGCTCACTATAAAAGAGTGTATGCTGTGTGTTTTGGTTGCATAAAACTCGTGCGTGATGTTTCACTACCACGCACCACACATCTTCACTGCGCCGTACGTATCAACTCAATTTCGACCCCCAAAAAGTCCCCAAGGGTCACGTGACCAAATAGATTCGGATTCCCCGACCCAAAGCACCCCTTGACCCACCAAATTGTTTTCCCAGCCTGAATCTATCGGGGGAAGGGGAGGGAGAAGAAATCTTGTCCCTCTTCGGGCCGAGGTCTGATTACGACACTGCTAGTCTCCGTCCTGTATGATCTTGTCCTGGGCACTGATGTACTTCTTGAGCCTGCAAAACTGGTCGGACCTTTCTTGGTCACGTCGACGTTTAATTTTTGCATTGAGCATTACCTATTTCTAAACTTGCTGGTGATGCCACTGGCTTCGACCAGCTTAAAATGGCAACCCCAGAGACCTGAAATGAGCAACTTTTACACTGGTCGCAATTAGTGGCTCCAGCAAGTCTCTTCATTTGAGTTTAGCAACGGTGTACCTGTGGTTGTGGGTGGAATCAGTTCTTGATGGTGTTTTCATGGAATCGCATGCCACAGTGCAAACCACCAAACTAAATCTCTTCATATTCTTCAACGACACGTGACCAAAATAGTTCCGATCCGATCCTATTTCACCAAGTGTGTCACGGGGACAAAACAGGGGTTTCGAAAGACAGCAGCCACTTCAATTGACATTCGCTCCCGCTGTTTTGTCAACCCAGTGTTGTCCTAACCCATCATCAAGTTTATATCGCTCACTGTTTTTATGCTTTCAAGCGGAGACTAGCTGTGTCATAATCAGACCTCGGCCCGAAGAGGGACAAGATTTCTTCTCCCTCCCCTCCCCCCGATAGATTCAGGCTGGGAAAACAATTTGGTGGGTCAGGGGGTGCTTTGGGTCGATGAGCTATTTGGTCACGTGACCCTTGGGGACTTTTTGGGGGTCGAAATTGAGTTGATACGTACGGCGCAGTGAAGATGTGTGGTGCGTGGTAGTGAAACATCACGCACGAGTTTTATGCAACCAAAACACACAGCATACACTCTTTTATAGTGAGCAGGCACTTTCGGGCGCTGTTCGCTTTTCATGCTTGCCGGTGCCGAGATATGTTTTTGGTGATTTTGTTTTCTGATTGTAACTTTGGAAACAGGGCCAACCAAATCTTTCAACAAAAATGAGACAAAACATCAGAAAATACTCAGCAAACAAGTTCCAGAAAATAACGGCAAACTTAAAAATTGCAAAAATTTGCACTGGGTGCATATAGGCCTAAGAGCGGTGTCTGCTGGAAGCGGACCCATCTCATCCCCAGTGCGTGCACCTCTACAACGTACGCCTCCTCGTGTGGTGTTGTTTCGCTTGTTGTGCTCTTGCTTTACAGCGCGCACTCCTGTGGGCCACAGGAGCTGTGCTGAGCGGTCGTCTAAAGATTGCTTTTATTATTTAGGTGGGTCGGTGAAACAGAATGGTGTTGGTAGCGTTGCATAATTAATCAATTCTGCTGCAGTGTGCCCATGTTTGTTCTTTGCGTGTGCAAACACACACACACAGTGAGCAGAGACAAGCAATCAGGGTTGGGCAAAAAAAAACGACGGCGTTTTTTCTTAAAAAAACGACGTTTTTTTTTAAAAAAAAACGCCTGGGTCGTTTTTCGTTTTTTTTTAAATCCTGAATTTCCTTGATTTTCCCTGATTTTTCAGGGAAAGTACCCTGATTATCAAGGAAAATCAATTTTTTGTCCCATTTTTTTCAAAAAATTTTCGACCAAATATTACTTTGTCGAGATACGGCGATATACGGAGTTTGACTTTCAGTGATGACCCCGGCCAAAGTTGGTCCCATGATGCGGGTCTGATATGGGATCTTAGCAACTCGCTAGAAAAGGGTTGAAACCCGTTTATTTTGCCTCACAACACATAGAATTACTTCATTTAACCACGTTTTCTTCCCAACATGAGCGTTTTCCAATTTTTTTTGGGGCATATTTTGGTCATCTGGGCGTTTTAAAAAAAACGTTTTTTTAAAAAAAAAACGTTTTTTTTAAAAAAAAAAACGATTTTTTAAAAAAAAAACGTTTTTTGCCCAACCCTGCAAGCAATAATAATGCACGTGCATCTTGCTAGATCAGGGTGCCCCTTGCACACACATACAGCACACCTGTGTACTGCAGCCTGGTGGTGAGTAAATTTATGACCGTTTTGTGACTGATGCGTGTCACTTCAGTCTCAACTCCAGTTCAAACAGTGCGCTCTGGAAAACTGTCAACCTTCCGCAGCCAGAAGAAACACTTCACAATTCAATTTCAATTTATTGTTTGCATCCAGTATCGACACACACATGACAGACGTCACAACGACAAAAGTGTGAAGACGAATGCCAGAAAAAGATGAAAACTCAAATGAACCGGCACCTTGAAGTGACTTCACGACGAATATTCACAAAAGTGTAACATTTTCGCGCGCCACGCGCGCATGAGCGTATTTTGTGTAGTATTCGGCTTAAAATCGGAGAATTAAACATAAGCGCAAGATAAAAACGATTAATGTACACGCATCTTTCACAATTATCGCCGTACCTGTGATTTGAACAGGCAAGTTTTGTGACACGAAATCCCCATCAGCCGCTTGTTGAATGAGATTTCACCGCGAAATTTCACCGATTCCAGCATAATGCTCAACGGTGCTGGAGTCCTGCAGAATTTACGTCCGAAGTAAGGTATACAGTCCCCGGTTTATTCCTTTGCAGATGATTTATGCTTATGGACATAAAATGTTGTACCAGATTCAACTATGCAACACCACATCTCTGCCTGCACTTCGTTTGTATACGTATATATACGTTTGTATACGTTCTTTGTTGAAGGATAATAATATGGCACGAGCAAAATAGCTGGTCACTGAGTACCACTGAATTAACGTGTGATTCCACACTGACGAGAAGTTGGCATGAGAATCACTATGCTGTTGACCAATTTTATGATCTGCACTACGCTAGCCAACATTTACCAAAGTCGACTTTGGTTAGCTGCATAATACAACGCAGCTGTAAGTCTGACCATCGATGATGACTCTGTAAGTAGTATGCGCATTTTACACTGGAATTCAAACAGATGTTGTGGACCGAAAAGTACCCGGACCGAAAAGCACCTGGACCGAAAGGTACCTGGACCGAAAAGTACCAGGACCGAAAGGCACCTGGACCGAAAAGTACATGGACCGAAAGGTACCTGGACCGAAAAGTACCTGGACCGAAACGTACCTGGACCGAAAAGTACCTGCACCGAAAGGTACCTGGACCGAAAAGTACATGGACCGAAACGTACCTGGACCTAAATGTACATGGACCGAAAGGTACTTGGACCGTAAAGTGAGTGGAACGAAAAGCACCTGGACCGAAAGGTTACATGGACCGAAAAGTCCTGTGGACCGAAAAGCACGCTTTACCGAAAAGATACGGAATCTAATGAGAATGGTAATGAATGGTTGACGCCGCAGTCCAGCCTGACAATCTCGACGGACGCAGAACACAACACAAACTTGGCTGAGCTCAAACTTGGCGATCGGATCGGAAAAGTTCAGATCTGTTTGGTCACGTCCTGGGAGCACTTTCTATTTCATACAATAAAAACTCACAAATTGTAGCCAAAAGTTACAAGCAATTGTAAATCCACTTTCCACAATAATTTTGTATCCAGTTACAATTTTTGTAGCTGGCTACAATAGAGCTGAAAATGTTTCGATGGCACGATTTTCTTTCGCTTAGGCAACCATGAAAACGCATGTTTGATAAAATTAGTTTCCAATAAATTGCTTGTAGAGATGATAAACATTATTTAAAAAATCGGGCCCGGGTCAAATAATTGATAAACAATCAAATTGTATCGAGTTAGGACGGTCCCACCGGTGTGCACCCAGCTACAATTTTTCTCTTTCTTACAATGCGAGTTACAAAATTTTCTTTTGTAGCTGGATACAATTGTACCCAGTTACAATTGTAACTTCTTACAATTGTATCACTCACAATTGTAACTGCGTCAAGTGGCTTTTGTACCTGGGTACAAATTGTAGCGTTTTTTTGTGAGAACTTACAATTTGTATGAAATAGAAAGTGCTCCCTGATCCTTCTCCGTGGTCGGAGTGACCGAAACACGCGGCCACCAAGTGTCTGATCTCAGATCTCGAATGTTCACATATGCTTTTCACACACAGGTTCCTCTTGGTGATCAGCCTTGAGCGTGTCTACGCCGTGTGTCTCCCGGTGGCCCATCGTTCGTTGTGGTCCCGATCCTATCGACTCTATCTGCTCATTGGCGCCATTCTGACTTCAAGCTTTGCGCTCTGCTTCTACTTTCATTTTGGCAGAGGTGGCGATCCGTTAGTGACCTTTTTCAAACCTTTTTTTAATCTCTTTCCAGGTGCTTGTCGTCTATAGAGCGTGTCAAGTATCTGCACTGTACTGCATGATTTTTCTATTGAAGACTTTAGCCACACGCAAACTTTAAAAAGCACAATTTTGGCTTGTATAAGAAGCATAAGGTGCTTTCCCGCCCTTCCAAACGAGGGTAAAATAGTTAAAGAAGGCAACCGTCGCTGTAGCAATAGAGCAGCCTGCTTTACCCATTGGTGATGCCTTGGCCCATCCCAGCCACTTTTTTAATTTTGTGGTAATTTGGGCGCCACCGCCACCGCGCCGAAGCGGCCACGACACCAAATTGACAGTGTTCCTTGACCCCGCTCCCCATTTAACCGTCGCTTCTCCGGGATGGAGACGGCTGGGTTCGTCAGCAACCTGCTTGTCCGGTTGGGTGTTGAAAATAAAAAGGAACAGGTCGAACACAGCTAAGCCTGCCAGACCGGACGGGGCACACACACAACTGGAGCATGGCCGCTTATTGGGCCATGGCCGGAGCCCAAGTGCCACTCTGATTGGGAGGTACATATACTTCGCATCAATGGCACCATTTGGCATCCAGGTACTATCCACTGGTGAGCAGCATGTTCATGGCGTCCACCATAATCGTGCCGACGGTGGCTCAATGTGCGGCCAATTCCGTGCTCATCTACGCGCTGCGTCGACGAAGACTTGAATTCCAACAGAAATATAGTAACGCCAACAATGAACAGCCGCCCGACGAACAATACGAAATGGTCGAGCAGAATGGCGCTGGGCAGTCACATAAGGGTAATTTAGGCTTATATTATAGTGGTCAACTCACTCCGTCGACTCACCTTGTAGAGTAGTCAACTCACCCCGAATGCTGTGTATTATTTCTCACGTTCACTCGGGGGCTGCTGTGAGTTGACGAAGTGATTTGACCCCTCGAGTTGACCGCTGTAATGTTCGTCGCAGTTTTTGGGATGCTATGGCCATAGACGCGGGGTGTGCATTCGCAATGATGATTATCACTGGTGCACGGCCAATGAAAGCTGGTCGAAACTAGCGGAAAACCAAAAACCACGCTGAACAACGTGTCCAACTCGTACCGACGTTACTGGGCACACCTTCGGCTAACTATGTTTTTCAGCCGAGGCCTAAAAGAAAACAAATGCGTATCATGAACGCCCAAAACCCATCAAGCGATTTCTGCTCAGACTCGTCTATGCTGACAAAAACCGCCGTATCCCGAAAGGTGACGACAGTGTCTACGGTATCGGCGCAACGCTTGACAATGGAACGCAAGGTTACGATAGTGGTTGTAGCGATCGCGCTGTGCTACATTTTCACTCACATTCCATCCGTGATTGTTGGTGTGGTCATTATACACAGTCAAATCAATCATGTGCGACTGAATTCGATGATGTTTCAATATACACGTGCGTTTGCGAAAGGAGAGGTTTTGATTTTGAATTGAGAACAATGGCTGGCTTTCTGCCAAACGCTCACAAACTTTTAGTGACCAATGTTGATTTCTGCCAGACTAGAGGTTTGGTACATTATTACGTGCACATTTCTGTTGACGATGACCTGGTGCAAACCTGCTTCCGAAAGTAAGTGAACTTCCCGTTTTCGCATTATCACTGTTAATAAGTCAATCATAGCCATTTGTAATTGACAAGACTTTAGCCCTTAGCCCCGCCCTTTCCAGAAATCGTAAGTAACAGCCTGGTTGTAACGGGCAAGGTGATGAACTTTGTGATCCTATGGATTGCATCCACCCAATTTCGTCAACAATTGCGGGCCAGCTGTTGTAATTGTTGTCCAACGGCTGCGCCATGTGACACAACACTGACGAATGCTGACACACCACGTGGATGGAGTCAAAGGAATGGCAATCCGTGACACACACACACACGTTTCAGAATCTCATGGGACGGATCGTGGTTTTCGGGTCAATTCGATTGTGATTGCGATTGTTGATGTAGTAACATACACAATTTGTAGGCCAGAATCTATTGCGGCGGTTTGTTTGGTTGCGCTTCGTAAACAAGTTCCCATTAATTCAACAAACAATGTTATCATATCGTATATTTGTATTTCGGGTGGGTGTAGGTTGCAGGCAAAACGTGACTTCGGTTCATTAGCCGAGCGTAAATTTTGGCCACAACGTTGGTGTAGGCTGAGCAGACGGCTTTTCCTTTCATATGGATTCATCGCGTTGTTCGCTTTTATTAGCAAATTACCTGTCTGTTTTTTTGTTTCGGTGGCCTGTGAATATGGTCCACTGAGTTAATAGTTGTACAGTTGTACAGTAGTTATGTACATAACAAATTATATTTGCTGCATTTTCCTTGCTTGTATACGTCAGTATGTTGTGCTAAATAAACCTTTTGCTTTATTCCAGATTTGTTGTGTTAAAGGTGCTGGTCAACAACCCATCGACTTCGTTTAATCTTGGGGGCAGTGCACCTGAACAAAGGTGGAATATCGTGTTACTCGACCCTGACTTGGGGAGTCGATTGGTTGCTTCCTGATGTTTCACGGCCGGGTTGAAGTTTGCCCCTCAGTGAAAAAATGCAAAAATTTTGCCGGGTTTCCGTGGAAAGGACAATTCGCGGCAACGTTTAATAATTTCTGAATATCAAGCACCAACGTTTGTTTCATCAGTATGATATACAGCTTTGCAGGAAACAGCTTGTATTCTGAAGGAGAAGTCATTTAGTTCCAAAAACCTGGTGTTTTTTGGTCACCGTTTTCTTCGCCGATAATTTTAAGCATCTGCGATTAACCAGCAAATGTGTTGATCGGACACAAAAATCCTCTAATTATTGTGTACATAACCTGTGCTTTTGAGTTCTTTGCACCAAATACAGCTAACGCAATAATTCGGACAACATGCTCAAGTCGGTCATTATGGGCGTGCGCGATCCCAAAAAAAGACAAAACATTTTTGAGTGCTCGAATCTGCACGTTGTTTTTGAGCGCGCGCGCTGATAATGACCGACTTGCGCATGTTGTCCGAATTATTGTATTAGCTGCGTTTGGTGCAGAGAACTCAAAAGCACAGGTTATGTACACAGTAATTATAGGATTTTTGTGTCCGACCAACACATTTGCTGGTCAATCGCAGATGCTTAAAAATATCGGCGAAGAAAACGGTGACTAAAAAACACCAGGTTTTTGGAACTAAATGTTTTCTCACTTAGAATGCAAGCTGTTTCCTGCAATGCCGTATATCATGCCGATGAAATAAATGTTTGTGCTTGATATTCTGAAATTCTTAAACGTCGCCGTGAATTGTGCTTTCCACGGGAAGCCGGCATAACTTTTGCATTTTTTCACTAAGGGGCGAACTTCAACCCGGCCGTGAAACATCAGGAAGCAAAGAATCGACTCTCCAAGTCAGAGTCGAGTAATACGATATCCCACCTTCCTTAATGTGCACTGCCCCCAAGATTAAGCGAGGTCGATGGGTTGTTGACCAGCAGCTTTAAAAATGGCGATCGATGTGAGTTTTACATATGTACATGATGATGTATAAAACTACATTATGTACAGTAGGTGTGAATAGCACTAGTTCTGTTACTATACGTGCAGTGTACATAAAGTCTGTGAATATCCGGACGTGATCCATGCCTAAACTTTGAGTGAATAAGAGATCAAATTGGCTACTTCGTATGATGAGTTTTCGCCCTTACAGCTTGCGTCATAAGAATCTTAGACAAAGGTGAAGCGCAATCGCGATAGTGCAAATACTTACCAAAATCCGAGTACGCCTACACTTAAAATCTCTTAATCGACTCCACCCCACGATGTGAGAGCTGCTGATACGAGGATACCCAGCTGATTTCCAACCACCCACCTGCGAAAGTGGCATCTCACTAGAAGACAGACCAGCTGAAGCCAGACAACAAAAGTCCTCAATCCAGATGGTGTGGCGTGTTGTTTTTCTTCTATTTTGCCTGTAATTGAGCAAAGCGAAGAAGGGAAACCGCTGAATCTCACGCTAAATGATTTTAATGGCACAAACCCACGCCAATTGAGCTGCAACAGCGTCAGTGCAGCTCCCGACAACCTTGCACCTTCGATTAAGACCAAAGGCCCGAAGAAAACAAATTTAGAAAAAACGTCAGCGGTGGCTTGAGGGGGTGGCAGAAAAGTTGTTCACCGTTCTAGAAATGTATGTACTGTACTGTCGCTTTTGAGTACTGCCGATATTGCCTTCGGGTACACCCGGTGGAGCACCTAGTCAATGTAGGCCGCCCACATCGTCAGTAGTTTTGCACCGCGCACACACCCATTGATCACAGAACCTGTTTGATATGGAATTTGGCATGCTTCTCTGTTGACAATTTACTGCATCTTATGCCCAATATATTAGAAAAGATGTATACTAACTCATTAGAAAAAAGTTCCACACGTGAAAACGGTTTGAGCATGTGAAGCAAACCAAAGATGAACATCTTGGTTGCCCTAACTATGGGACTCGAACAAAGGTTCAGCAGCACACATCTCAGCCCATTTTATGATGTATTGCTGTATTTATATTGTGCATGTACCTTTCCTACGCCGAGCTACTGCTCACTGGGAAGGACTTGTGGTTTTTCCACAAGTCTTTACGTGGTTTTTTAACAAGTCATTTGTAAAACTGGAGCCACTTAAAGACTTGTAAAATTAAGCAAAAGACTTGTGGTTTATAACACAGCGGTATAGCAGTCCCAAAACCACAATTAACTTGTGGTTTTTACAAACTACTTGTGATTTCTTCTGTCGTTTACAAGTTACTTGTAAATGTTTCAAACATTTTAAATCTCGGTTCGTGCACTTTTTATTTCCCTTTACTCTCCTTCACACAGCAAGATCATACAAAAACAAGATATAAATTTGAAATATAGAAGTAAAAACGCGAAATATGAAGAAAAAGCTTTCAAATGGCACGTGCGTACCAAAATACTGGACTAAAGGGTAAAGCAATTTTGCTCAAACAGCATGAAGACAAAGCAGAGTTTGGCTTGAATTGAAAATTTTTACGTATTTATATCATTCAAATCACAAACCGATACGATGGCGACCGTTTTGCAGTGCACAGCACTGCTGGGTGCGGTTCGATTAGCGTAGCTCTTGCACCGCTGGGTTGATATAGCGCAGGATAGACTGAAAGAGTGAAATGTCAAGTGAGATTAAAGGGTACATAATTCAGTTTCAGCACCACATGTCAAAAGGCAAATGATGTGTATGATAGGCGGAGTTGTTTGCTTTACTTTGGCAACTCATTGAAAAATTTGATCGGCACGAAAACTCACCTGAAAAATTGGCGCTGAGAACTCGGTCCAGGCGTTTTCCGTTAATGGGCCGGGCCCGGCCTCTTTTTCATTTGATGGACAACAGAACGAGCGTTTGGAACAACGAATTGGATGTCGTCTGAAAACGTTCCATTTTGATTTCGAAACGGATGCGACGCATAATAAAAAGTAAAAGTTTTAGCAATTGAAAACCAACCGTAATCGAAGTCCTCAAGCTTCGCTGTTGAAATTGAGGCTTCCAAATAGATTTTTCAAATGCGTAGTCCCATTGAACTGCTTTCGGCATAACAAACATCGTACGCAGTATGAAAACACCAAATACAGCAAAGCGTTAACTTGAAAATTATCCGGTTTGGCGATCCTCGGCCAACAAAAATGTTTCATTGCAATTCCCGCTTTTTTTGGCAGAACCACAAGTGATTTGTTATTTTGTTACAAATAACTTGTGGTTTTTACAAGTGTTTTGTAATTTATCGATTAAACCACAAGACTTTTATTCAAATACCACAAGTAATTTGTGGTTTCGTCATAACCACAAATCGACTTGTGGTTTTAAAACCACAAGTCCTTCCCAGTGAGTGTATGTACAGATCCCCCAACAAGTAGCGTCCCAGTGCGCAGGATTTTTTCGGCCTACCGCGGTTGACTGCAGTCAACCGCAAGCCCACCGGATTGCTGTCTTTAACACGCAAGGTATAGGCGACAGCGACCCACCGGGGGCTACCGCCTGCTACCGCAGTCGACTGCGGTGGGGCGCGGTGACTGCCCACTACCGCGCTCCCTTGGCTTGCTCGCTTTTTGTTTTTTTAAATCGTACTTGGTGCTATTTACTTGCTTTTGAGCTCCATTCAGCTCGGTCTGGTTTGTGTTTTAAAAGTCACGAAGTAAAAATATGCTACACTAAATTTTGTTTATGCAATAGTACGAAATTGAGGCTTAATACTCATAATTGATAAGCGGTTCCGCAGCGCGCAATGCACGCAGAGATTGACCTCAGTTTCGTTGTTTTTTTTTGACATATGCGAAATTATGCGATTCTTCTTGGATGATTATGTCTCATAATATTTGTTCTGTCACTGAAATTCGTGTCCCATCTAATTTCTTGTGAATGGATTTGCCGCTTTATATTTCAGAAGATGGTTCAGTATATTGTATGTATCTTGGACTGCCGTTTTATCAACATTTGCACGTGTCTTTTACAGCGAACCAATATGCATATTTTGATTTTCGTTCTTAATAAGTGAAGTTTGAGAACAAAAAATGCTGCGGTTATCATTCCACGTTCGATGAATTGCAATACCCGCATCTGCGACTTTTGAAACACAAACCAAACCGGGCTGAATGAAGCTCAAAAGCAAGTAAATAGCAGCAAGTACGATAAAAAAAACAAAAAGCGAGCAAGCCAAGGGAGCGCGGTAGTGAGCAGTCACCGCTCCCCACCGCAGTCGACTGCGGTAGCAGGCGGTAGCCCCCGGTGGGTCGCTGTCGCCTATACTTTGCGTGTTAAAGACAGCAATCCGGTGGGCTTGCGGTTGACTGCAGTCAACCGCGGTAGGCCGAAAAAATCCTGCGCACTGGGACGCTACTTGTTGTGGGATCTGTATGTATATGCAGTACAGCAGGTTCCTTCAGAACAAGATACATAGCCGTCTAATTTCGCGTTTCCTTTCTTGTGCCAACGAAAGTATTTTTGCTAACAAACCGGCGGCGTTGCGTACCAACAACAACAGCGGCTTTCATTATATCTCAACCACAAGCAACTTATCAGCTGGTATGCTATGCGAGCATATAGGCTGACTTGGCCGCTAGGTAACAGCCACACATTCCCAGCTGGCCTTGATCCCCCCGATAGATTTGAGTTGGGTGAAAATTTTTGGCGAAAAGTTGTTCCGGGGGTATTTTGGGTCAAGGAGTCCGAGTCAGGGTTCAGGCACCAATTGGAGCTATTAGCGATTGTGCTCAAAATTGGTACCCGCGGATTGGTTTGGGCGCTGAATGAGAACTTCGCGTCAGTTTTTGCAAACCTGCTTCTTTATTGGTTAAAATTGGCGATATCGGTCTGTATAAACGGTGGCATGCAAAAACTAAGCAAATACACCCTGGACCAAGTTTTCGCCACAAGTTTTTATCACCAAACTCAAATTTATCACTGGGACCAAGGTGAGCTGAGAATGTGTGGCTCTTGGCGTTCATGCTGTCTGCGTGTGAACATAGTGACCTTTTGCCTCATGATCAAATGTTACCGTGGCAAAACTGCATGCCACAGCGTGGACAGAAAGTTCATTCGTAAAATTAACCTGAAAAATAACCACTTGACAGATCTGTAACATGCCCCGATCAACTGGGGCACGGACCAAAACAGTCTAACCATGTGAGCCCAAGCCTGAGCCTAATCCTAGACTCAAGCCTAAGCTGAAGCCTAATCCTGACCCAAACCCGAAACCTAAGCTCAGCTGCTCAGGCTCCAGTTAACGGGTCCCAGTCAATTGGGTGGCCAGAACCGCGACCTGTGGTGTGGTGGACCTTGTATCCGTTTGAACTAAATTCAGCGCTGCCCTCTCACATATGAGTTGTTGCGATTTCTCCATGATAGACAACCATATCATACTACGTGGACGAACATTTGAACCACAATACTGCACTAAAATACAGCTGTTTGTTTCTCTTTGAGATACGCTAACAAAAGACTCAGACAAGCAGCCGTGCGAAGCAGCTGCGTTGTCTTCCCACGAGCTAATTTGGCGCGCCTGCGTACCGTAGTTATTATAATTGCGCTCTATGAAAGATACATCATTATTGTTGTGTTGGTTACACTTTATCCAAGACGCGAGCTTATAATAACCATCATGGTGATGCGCTTTCACAACGTAAGGCAATCTTTGGGCAGATACAAATGTCGTCTATGCACGTCGCGTGCCTGTGCAGCAGGCGCTGTGTGTTGCGTCACTTGTGTTTACGACATTAGAATCAGTCGTTGTTTGGAAGCTATAACCATTTATGAAGGCATCGTCCATGGTGCGTGCCATTTCGTGCTTACAATCAGAAGATTCCATGTGTAGAAACGAACTACTATGTATTGTAGGTATACAATGACATGAATGGAGATGCGAAAGCACCTTCAATGCACATGTAGACTTCTGTTCTTGAAGCCCGCTGATTCAAAGGTGTTTATCCATTGCGAAATTATCAGTGCGTGTCTGTCTGTCTAATAGGCCGCAAGTGCTCATGGCTTTGCAGACTTGCGCTTGACGACGACGTACGAACAGGTCGGTGCAGGGTTGGGCAAAAAAACATTTTCTGAGGTTTTTGAAAAAATAAATTTTTTTATTTTCAAGAACAAGATGGTCAAAAGCCTCTTTCTGGATAGTATTTTCTGTCATGTTTCTCCAAGGTCGAAAAATTTTCTTCACATGCCTAGGTATGTATAGAGCTTGTATATTTGGTATCTAAGATGCACCAAGTGATGATATTTTGCGAAAAATTTGTTGTGGTCTTATTGCCAGCCACTGTGGGTAGCCCTGACGAGGGCTGTTGGGTAGGGTAAGTGGCCTGGTGAGGCGCGGTTGCGACGTTTCGACAACGGATCCTGCTGTCGTCATCAGGCTAATGTGCCCTCTGCGCGGTGTCGAACTTGAGGCATTGGGCTATGGGTCTGACGCTTTAACCATTTGACTATCGAGGAGACAGTGATGTGTGCAGTGCCCCCAGAACTGCCAACCAAAACTTCAAGGAAACAAAAGTGCTGGCAACAGTACCCAACAAGTTCAAGAGGAAGATCGGGGAAGCCTTGGAGATTGTGTAGCTCTGTTCTCGTTACAAGTGCGACTCTGCCATGTGTTGCCTCATGTGGTTGTTGTTGTTGTTGTGTTGAAGCATCAGCTAGTCAACATTGCAGCAACGACCGTTTAGTCGGCAGAATCACGCAAGTAGGTTGGTAACGAGTGAAACAACATGCACCAGCAGCAATCAACCCAGGTTGTACAAATGTACGTTCCCATCGTCTCAATTGAAATGAACATGCAAATCCCTTTATCTGAATAGTTCGATGATACCAGTTTCTTTCATTCTTCTTTTCCATTCAATTGGAAACCGCTTCTTTCAAGTTCTTTCCCAGTCGTTTCCTTTCATTTCGAGATCACCCACTCGATCTCATCCTTCTTTTGTTCACCTTGGCTGAAAGCCACACAGTCCCGGGCGACGCATGTTGATGTGCTGGTGTTCGCAGTTGAATGTTGTTGTCGTGAAATGAATAATAACAAGGTGTTACTGTTAGTGTGGTATTACAAAAACAACATATCACGCATTATAATATGTGGACACACACCAAAATGGGAGGAACAGAGAAGTTTGGGGGTGGAGTGAATGCGAAAGCATGACACTGTTCGGTCCACGTTTGGTGTTGGTGTGTAAAAAAGATTTTTTGAAACTAACCAGCTGGTGTCTGGGTGAAAAAGAGTGTGGGTGTGGAGAACAGAACTGAAAGAGCACTGAAATAAAAGTTGTGTATTGTGAGTGTACACACAAAAAATTGTAACTGGTTTGACTTACCTGGTTGATTCGCTCTCATAGTTGGAAAAGGCTAACTGTGTTTTCGGCAAAATTGAGCGCAATGCGTGGTTCGCACCAGCTTCATCGTCGAGGTCGGTTCTTTCGAGGTTGGCACAGAGGCCGCGGCAGAGCTCACAAAGAGCCTCGCGGTCGCAGCTTCAAACCAATTCGACGACCACCAACTCCCCATTTTCGTCGTCGCAATCCTAATGCGTCGCGATTGGCGGTGGCATTCATTGGCGATTCCGTAGCCCATCAGATCGCGGCTGCGTTGCCCATGCGCGTACCCAGGGATTTACGTAAGTGTTGGCGGTTTTGATGCCACCTCCATGGTGAATGATTGATTTATTTTTTGTTGTTTTCAGGTGATTTGGTTGAATTAGAAATCAACCAGAATGCCGTCATCTCCGGCGGTAGCTCCATCGCCATCCGTACTGCGGCATTGAATCAACCAATCACCAGTCGAAATGATTTGGTGCTGCTGACACAAAGCACCGTTGACGCTCAAAACGTGAATGGCGCCCCCATGACAACGACTGTGAATCTTATGTCCGCACTGCTCGGGAGTGCAGTGCAGGCGCGAGCACACGGGGTGCTAAGTTGGAACGCGACCAACTTGAATCGAGTGCGTGTTGGTGGAACAGTTAGCAGCTTGGGTGAGACGTTTGTGTTTAACCGTTTGATGTGCGTGATTCAGTAAAATACAGTTTACTTACAACAGCGGTGCGTGAATTCGCCAGCCAACATCACACAACACTAAGGGCCGCGGCTGATCGTTGGCCGACCTTGTGTCAGATCAATGCTGACTCGAATGACAGCTATCGTCCCGATGGACATCTGAACGACCACGTTATCAATGAACTGTGCGATGGAATCTGGCACGTATTGCGAACTCTGTTGTCGTAGAGGAGCTGCTTGGTCAGTTCAGGTTTTTACTAATTACGCTTTCGACCTGCAATTAGCAACGCGCCCCAATCATCATGACCGATTTTGCCGATGTTATTTTTGACTCCACTATTTTGTTTGTCGTTGCGTATACGTGGCTGCTGATGTTGACCGTGGCTGTGTGCTCCCATTGTTGTTGCACGTTGGTCACTGCTTTTGTTTGAGATTAACGCGAACGTTTAATCTGGACCTCTGTTCATTTTTGCAGATGCAGCAAAACGGGCACCCAACTCAAATGATACAAGGACCAGATTCAGCTTGAAACAGAAAAACGGAACCCCAAAATGTGACCACAGACGATTATTGATTGATTTACTCACAATTGACCCCATTATTTTGGACAACGGATACGTAATGTATCATGGACAATGTAAGCGGGTGTGTTTGAAATGACTGATATGAAACAAAAATTGGAGAGAGATTGGAATAATTTTAATTGACCATTATTGCTTGGGGCTCACAAAATAAGTGACCTTGTGTGTTTCACAAGTTTTGTTGCCATTCGGCAACCCGTTCTCTCCATGCACTGGTACGTTTATGTTTGACTCGTTTTCGAATCATGCGTTTCACTGTTCGTTTCATTTTGGCGTGAATCAACGGTCCTCCGTAACAGCAACAAACTATCACACCGACTGCAATCAGTAACCCAAGTATCACCAAGCGTCCGTGCTTAAAGATGTCCTTTAACCATGAGAACAGATCCAATCCTTTAAACCAATTCCAGTTGGTTTTGTCGTCGTGTGGTATTATGTTATGCACGTGCGCTTTCTTCGATCCCGAAATTTGAGACACGGGTGTGTAATGAAGTTTGCCAGTAATGAGCATGGATGTTCGACTTGCCACACACCGTACATCGCATGTGATGTTTACGTTAGCTTCGTGCATCAACAACGTTATGTCCGTAATGGTCGATTTTGGCGCACAACCAAACGTGAACGTGTGGTCTGCGCAGTAAGCAGTCGCGTGTGTTTCGAAGTATGTGGTGCTGCAGGTTACCGTGATTTTTCCACCAACATTGCAGTTGTAACAGCCTTGTATTCGACTAGCAGACACTGTGCATGTATCGATCTTTACTTCTTGAACAACTTTGAATCTTTTTGTTGAAACATGCACTCGCATGGCAGCGTATTGGGTCATTTCCGCGTGTATTGCTCCTGAGTCAGCCCGTGTTATAGTTAGCCCCCCGGTCACTTTCGGCAGCAGGTACTCATTATTGTTAAATAGCCGTTCCAAAACGTGTTTTCTGCATGAGCATTTTACTTTGTTACTGGCTGGACCACAGCTGCAACTCTTCTCTGGATACGAACATCCATATTTGTCCAGTTTTTCAGCACTGACAACATCCGAGCACTGCAAAAAACCCAATAATGAGACTTGGGGTTGCCCAGGTGGGCTCATGGGCAACATAATCGTTTTTCCGTCGGCATTTTCCATGAACGATTTCCCTGCCAGACTTACATGCGTATTAGCAATACCGCCTGTTAGTGTTACGGTGTAGTACTGAAAAACCGTTTGAGGAGCACCTGGGGTTAACGTCACCGTGTCTTGTGTGGAGTCGGTTGGTGTTGTCAAGTTCAGTCGTAACGATACTTTCAATTTGAATTCTGTGCAACTTTGTACCGTGTACACATCGTTATTGCTCGTTTTGGGGCAATGTCGGAAGAACATGCAAGGTTTGCTTGACCTCAGAAAACAACCTGACTTGTAACTTGAATATTGGCAAAAACTGTGCCCCACAACTTGAGAACATTCGGAATTTGCTAATTCGTTTACTATATCATTGGTCAACACACTATCACAGGTTCGTCCAGAACAACTTCCCGCCAGCGGGCATCGTCTACTACTCACTACCTTGAACGTGAACGATCTCGTGTAGTAACTTTTGGTAGGCGTGCACTCCAGATTGGCTTTCACCAACTCGACACTCAGTGTTATCAACGGTGTCTTATCGGGTTCCTGCAATATCAGGCACGATTTCTGTGTTTTTGGTACCAATACAAGTTCGGTGTGTGTTTTTTGCTTGCAGATTTTCGTTTGTCTCGTGCCGTTACGTGATGTTTCACAAGTATTCAAATTGGTGGCAACTACAACCGAGTCGGCGCATCCGTATGCTTCTTGCACACATAAACAGAAAATGAAACACAATAACGTAGATCGTGCTAGTTGTTTAGTCAATCGACTACGCTTGTTGTTCGATGGCCTTCCTGTTTCCGATTTGTGCGTGGATTTGCCAGATGTGACTGAAAAACTGTGTTTTGATGTACTTGGCCCAAGTGCGTTGGCCATTTCAATGTCAGACGCCGTTGTTGGCGGCATTGGTGAGAGGTGCTCAGTATCGTTTGAAGACAAAGGTTGATATTTGATCGCTTTGCGTTGAGTCCAATTGAGCGTGAGCATGCTGCATTTGCACAACGCAGCGCAACAGATTTGAGCGATCCTCAATGTGTAATACACAGTTCGTGAACAGCAGTAAATTGAACACACTCCAGACAAAAACAAACACGCAATTATCAGTACCAACACAATTGGTGACATGCATTGGGGATTTGTAACGTATTGCATGCTATACGGCTCTATGTGCGCGCAAACAGACACTCCAGAACACACCAACGATTGCTGTTTCATTAGCACTCCTAACACATAGATCTCAGCTGTTATTTGGTAGTCATTTCCTGTTACCACCTCAGGTGTCAGAGCAAAATCCTGTGTTTTCGTGTGTGGGGGCGTGATTGAGTAACAGTATACTGATGCACATATTTTGATCATAGTGACCGTGGATTCGATGTTGACGTTGATGTGCAACACTCCTCTATTGGTGCACTCCACTGATAATTTCGAATCGCTGACTTCAATTACTGATGGATTGTTTTTGAAGCTGTGTACTTGCAGCTTGCGAACGCCATACCCCCGTATTGGAACTAACACATTTTTGACACTGGCATATAGCGCCATGCCACCCGAGTAATAACAATATTTGGTTGAATAGGTTGCTGAGCAGTCTTTGTTGACGTCACAGTACTCCTTGGTCCCACTGGAAGCCGCGTCAGACTTTCCCAAACATTCGAATGCGTTGTGACTCACATTTTTCTTGTTTTCAACGATGTGAAGCTCGTCGACATATCGGCTTACATTGTCCCATGTCAAAATTTGATTGATCAAGGTTAACTGTGAGGTTTCTTCACATTGTTCGTGGATCACTGCATTGTTGTCATCCTGTTGTACTTGGCAATAATTGGGTTGTGCACTGTCCAACACTGTGATCATGTTTTTTGTGAGTTTTGATGGTGCTTGTTCGGTATGAGCGCATTGCGTCATCCACTTTTCTGGACATGTACATTCAGGTGTCTGTTGAACGCATTGACCCTTGTTATTTAGATGCTTTGGAACTGAGTCATTGATTTGACAATGCACTTCCTTATCACAATATGTTCCGTCGTTTTCATTTCGAAATATCACCACACCGTCTGAATCACATGGCTGTGCTGCCAACACAGGACTCATGTCTTTGCTCGTCCACGCGTCTGGACATGCGATTGTTTCACACATGGGTATCTTTGCCAGTAGAACCACGATCAACATGACAGTAGCCACGGGGCTCTTGAATGTGACTTTGTTCTTCGTTTTGTTCGACGGTTCGTTTGCACTTTGTTGCTTGTTTTGGATGTGCGCGTACTTGACATGCAACTGATTGTGCGTGTTCACCTGTTCTGATGAATTGGCCTCCACTTCGAGTGGATACAGGAAATGAGTGGCTCTTGATGTAATTTGCCCACTTGGCAGTCGAATCATGGCCGTTCTCTCTTGTTTGTCTGTAGTTGATGGGAGAACTTGTTCGATTTGCGCCACAGGCCATTTACCGCGCGGCAGTTGGTCGACTTTGACCTGTACCAGCTGTCCGGCCTTCGGAATGCTCATTGCGTGTCGAGGTTTGCCTATCTTTGCATTGGTTCGTGATCGCAAATCCGTCAAATAGTCATTTTGGAATCGTTTGCGGAGCAAATTGCCCAGTTGAACTTTTTGTACGTACGCTTTTTTGAGCTTTTCGAGCTCTGTCGCTTTCTGGTTGGATTGTGAGTCGTTCTGCCCATCAGTGTTATTTGTGCGTATGTCAGGAAACGCCACAAATGGTTTCGTCATAACCAGGTCAACAGGTCTGATTGCAGTCCATTCTCCAATCTTCTCGCTAATAGCGGTCAATGGTCGCAGATTGACAAATGCCGTTAGCTCGTATGCTAGTGTCACGAATTCATCGTATGTCACGAGTGCTCTCCCCAATGTCGGTTTCATTGTTTGCTTGACCAGTCCTACTAATCGTTCGACTGCGCCTTGCCGATGCGGAGCGTTTGGAGTTGCAAACTCCCAATTGAACATTCGGCTTGACAAATATCGTGTGAATCGATTTTCGTCGATACTGTCGCTGCTTGATTGTTTTTTGACCCAATCCATGAACTTGGAAGCCAGTACAAACGTTGTACTGTTGTCGGTTCGAACAACCGTGCTGACCAGTCCCATTTTGCTGGTGAAACGCCGGAAACAATTGATGAACGCTTCTGTGGATTGGTCATTCACAACATCTATCCACAAGTACCGTGTGAAAAAACAACAGTACAGTACCAACCACACTTTCCTAATCACACCAGCGATGTTGTCACGAACTTTCATTGGTCCTGCATAATCGACAAACACACGTTCAAAAGTCCCAGGTTCGTGTCTTTCGGGCGGTAAAGGAGCAGCAGGCGGTGCAGCGAATGGTTTCGATCTTTGCTTTTGACACAAGACGCAATGTGAGATGACACTGTTGATAAAGGCTCGAGCTTTCGGCATCCAGTAATGATTGAGGTGGTTCACAAGCCAACGAGCCGACTGATGGTTTAGTGTTCGATGATAGTACTGCATAACAGCAGTCGCGAAATATCCGTCTCGTGGCAAGAAATAGGGGTATCTGACATCATTGCTGCACTGTGCATACTCCAAATTTCGATTGGAACAACGGACAACACCTCGTTCATCAAGAAACAGACCGAACTTCGTGATCCATGGCAAAGCGGTGATTTTGTACAGCGAGTGAACCACATCAGCGATGTGCAGGCGTTGGTCTGCTTTCAACAGTGCATCGTGCGCCGTTTGTAGTTCGTGGGGGCGGATGGGACCTCGAGATTCGATAGATTTCATCCACGGTGTCATTGTGACGTGTTTGCTCTTCGATTCAATGCTCAGCTTGTTCCACACTTTGATCTGCACAAATCGTAGCATTATGACCACCACTCTCAGGATGAACATGAATTGTAGGCTGTCTTTATTCTTCAGCAATTCTGTGAAGTTGCTTGCCACTCCAGTGACCCTTTCATATTTGCGATTGTATTTCACCGAAGTCATGATGACCGGACTGCTACTGCCCCCTTTGGCAGTGTAGTGTTTACGCGGTCGTGTGCTTGGTGATGTCAAGGGCACTTTTCGTTCTTCAGCTGTGCTGATTTCTTCGTCATCAGTTGTCATGTATGGAACTTCTTGGGTTGGCCATTCAGATTGATTTTGTTTGAGCCACTTTGGTCCGTTCATCCAATCACTTGCCAGGAAATCGTTTACTTTGGTTGGTCGTGTTGCCATGTCACTGATGTTGTGTTCGGAGGGAACATAGCAGAACGAGGTGTGAGTCACAGAATTGATTTGTAGCTTTCTGTTTGCTACGAATGCTTTCAACAATCGATCCGTGCTTGTCAACCAAAACAGCACGATGGTGGAATCCAACAACACAATGGCTTCGAGATCAGGCATATTCAATGCTTCTCTCGTCAGCAATATCAGTTTCATGCCCAAATAACATGCTATCAGTTCTTGTCGTGGTACAGTTTGAGGGGAATCCACACTATTCAAGTGAACTTTGGCACACACGAATGTCACAACGACTCCTTCATCAGTTTCAGTTCGTATGTATAGCACAGCCGCACTGGCTATCGGAGACCCGTCACAGAACACAATTAACGTTGATTTTCCTTTGCGTGGTTGAGATCCAAAAAACCGAGGGAACTCCATTTCATACAACGGTTCCAATTCCTCAATGATATGATTCAGTTCTGTGCTTTGCTCCTTTGTCAGTTTATCTTCCCATTCTGCTCCTTTGGGCCATGCTGTTTGAACGAATCGTCTCAGTTTAATCTGGGCTGGTAGGCTGATGTTCAGTGGGTCATATCCCTGATTCATCAAGCTCCATGTGTCTCTTTTATCATAGATGTCCTTGTGTACACGCTTTTTCGGTTTGGGTAGTTTGAGCGTGTCTGTGAACGAGTTGTAACGCATGCCCAATAGCTTCGTTTTGTTCAGGTCCTTCACATGCAGCTCAGGTCGAATATGTGCTCGCACCACTTCGTCACTCGAGAATGCCTCGTACAGATAGAATGATGCTGTTTGCCAGAACAATGGCCAAACATGTTCGTACATGGCAATCGCTTGTTCGCGTGTTTCAGCGACATACAGCAAATTGTCGACATAAAACGCGGTTTTCAACTCTTTGCATATGTGACAGGCACATTTGTCCAGTACCCAGTGAATGCACCTTTGCAACAACCAAGGCGCGGATACAATGCCAAAACTCAATCTTTCGAACCACATTTCAATTAGCTTCGCGCCTGGTTCCAATGATTCCAGCCAAAAAAATCTCATTAAACTTTTGGCTTCATCGTTCACTGCTATTGATGGGTACGCTTTACGCACGTCGAGTGTGACGAACACAGCCTTGCCCCGTAACTTCACCAACCACACATCTATTGGCGTTAATTGCACATCACCTCGGAGTAGTGTATCATTCAGCGACGGCTCGTGTTTTGATCGTTTTAGTGAACCGTGAAACACCGGTCTCACTTCAAATGTGGGATGTCCGGGTCTGTGCACCGGCATGTGAAACAAGTAATGAACCATCATCTTTTCAATCATCATTTCCACGTCAGGAGCTTTCCCGGTGAATCCCATTTCTTTGAATTGCTCCAAAGCTTGATGGTACACATTGAGCATAACCGGATTTTCGCGCATCCTGTCAATCAATCGCACTGTCATACAACGCACTTCTTGCTTGTTGTCCGGCAACGGTGCACGCGATTCGTGGGGCAGCACTTGACGAGGTGGTATACCCACTTCCATACGATATCTGCCTTTTTCTTCCGTCGGTATTTGTTTCACGTTCGCTTTGAAATGAGCTTCGGCGGCTTCGTTATCCAGTTTATCAACATCGGGATTGATGCCGATTTTGGTCAGATCTCCGGTCACATCGATTTCCATCTTGTTAATCTTTGGGGGTGTGTCGAACATTGTACTTGTCACTGCAACAGTCACATCACTGACCATTTGATGAAATTCGTCATCCTGCGGGATTCGCACCAATGCGGGACCCAGTCTGGTATTCCAGATCACGTTGCCGGAGGGCAAGCTCAACATGGATTCGCTCATATCCATGAAATAGTGCAAATTGTCCATTCCAATCAGCAGTTGCGGACGCACGTACTTCTTGTTGTTGGTCCAGCTGGCTGGTATGACGATGTCAGGATGTCGTTTGCGCACAAACGCTTCATCACCTGCACTGATTTTGGCTTGCTCCATGGGTCCTCCGATGCTCGTGTCATTCAACACCACAGCAGTGAGTGTTTTCGGGGGTTTCCCTTCGCAGTGTACGGTCAATCGAACGGTGTCATTAGGAATTGTCATGCGTGTGACTGCACTCGCATCATTCTTATCGTCAGTTTGATGACTGTGTATCGTATTGATGTGCAAGTGACCATTGCCCCGTTGAATTGGCAATCCCAGTTGATGCACACTGCGCGATGTGACTATTGTGATATTCGCACATGTGTCACATGTGGTGTGTTGATTTTGCAACTGTCCATCACAATTTTCAACTTTTGCTTCCACCAACATCATTGTTGCAGATTGTGTTTCGGTTGTTTTGGTAGCTGGTGTTTCCAATTTGTTCGTTGTTGTGCTCATTACTGAGTACCGACTGTCACTTGTGTTTCCAGTATCATCATCAACACTAGTATGGTATCCATCGTTGTCACTACCACTGTCACTGTTTTGCAACTCCAAGTCACTGATAGCGTCACACTCCGACTCCAACTGCGAATCACTCATGTTTAGTTGTTTCAGCATGTCATCGTCGCTGGTATCACTGGTTTCTGCTTCCGAATCAATGTCGGTTAGATCCAGGTCCATCACCATATTCACTGTTCTTGCGCTTTTGTTTGCACGGTCCTGTTTGTCTTTTTCCAGTTTGTAACAAAGCGAAGTGTGGTGGTTGATTTTCTTTGGACAATATCGATAACGACACAATAACTGATTTCTTTGAGCGCACTTGTCTGCTTGATGATTTGGTTGCAGGCATATGAAACATTTGCCGTCCTCAGTCAACTTTTGCTTCCGAGCGTCCACCGTTGTGATTTTTGTACAACCCGTGTGACTATGTTCTTTGGACTCGCAGTATACACATGGCGTACCTGATTGCTTTTTCAGGGGCGATACCGTGCGTTTGAACGGTATTGGCTTTCTGCCTTTTGGGCTTTTTCGCCTCGGAAAGCTTTCGCTTCGTTTACTCGGCTGATATTCATCATGTTTTTCTCTTTGCTCACTGTGCTGCATTGGCTGCGTCTCTGCGCCCTTTGCATAGTATTGCGTGCTCATTGCCGTATATTCCATATTGGGGTTGGAGACGCGTGTGGAGCGAGAACGTCTTTGTTTGAATTTGGTATCGACTTCGCGTTTTGCACTGGGGAACATTTTGTGTTGGTGCAACATTTGGTGCTCAATGAGTGCATAGTGTTTCACCAGTTCATTAATTTCGAATATCACTCGACTGGTTGTTTGGTCGTGAATTCTGAGCTTTTTGTTCACTTCCAGTTGGATTTTCTTCGGAAACACTGACAATATCTTGGTGGCAATCGACCAATGTTCAATGCTCTCATCGCCTGCCAAATGTAATTGCCACACCATTGAACGCACCTTGTCCAGCGTGGCATAGCACGCGTCAATATCAGTCGTGTAATTCTTGCTTCGCCCCGCACTTCTGATTGGTTGCAGTGTCAACAGAACCGTTCTCATGTGGTGCATCAGCAATTCTTTGTTCCCGTAGCGCTCCATGAGCATATCGACCGCAATTTTGTAGTTCGGTGATGGCACATCATCAATTACTGCCCGCGCAGGAGAGTTTTCAACCAAACACGCACGCAACATTCCCAGTTTGGTTGTACTATCCATTGCAGGGTTATAGTGATACCATGTGGAGAACTCAGACCAGAACGATGGAAATTTCAAAATATCCCTGCCGTCAAAAGATGGTGGCTTCAAAATCGGGTACTGCACAAACGTTCTCATTGGCGGTTGGGATGTGTATGGTACCTGGTTTTGACCCTGTGCTGTGCCATCTGCATTCATGTGCGCGGCAGGTGCGGTTTCTGGGGTTTGCCCTGGCCATGTCGTGTCCGGATCCAACGTCCAAAATGGCATTCTCTCCATGTTGTTATGCACCACGTATGTACCCATTTGTGCCGTACTGGACTGATTAGGGCCGTTAGGTGGACCTTTATTTTCTTCGTAATGAAACGGATTGCTGAACGATGCACTTGGAGATGGTCCATCTCGGGACAAATGAGATTCCTTGTGTGACTCTCTTGACGTGCTGAGCATGCCTGATGACCATTTGTGTTTGTCCAACATTTCATACACTTCCGACAAATATGCTTCCCAGACTGATTTTTCTGAATGAAAATATTGTTCCAACTGTTTGTACCCTGGACTGTCTGGTGTTGGATTCGCTGCCTCAAAAAATCCCGCCTGCTCAGCTTTCTGTTCAGCGTCAGACACAATGTTGTCAATCCAATCTGTCCACCGTCTCATTTCAATGTCAAATTTATTCAGAGCAGTTTGAAAATACTCAATCATTCGCTTTGCCAGCCGTTTATGTTTTTGTAGCAACGAAAATGCGGCGGCGCTGTCCTTGGTTTCATCAAACTCATTTTGCAATGTGTCTTTGCTCGGAACTGGACAGGTGTTTCTCTCTTGCACGGCTTTTTCATACAAATTGATTAGCGACTGCTTAAAAGTTTTTGCCGTGACTTTAGCGAATGGTCTGCTCTCTGATTTTTCGTCAGTAATTTCGGTTTTGGTACTCATGATCGTGACAAATATGTATAGAATCAAGAATTGCAGTTTGAAATCCGAAAGCATTGGAATTGCACTTTAGCGATCAAAATGTGTCACGAATATGTCTGTACACATGCAGTTATGAGCGAGTAACGTCAAACGTTAGGCCTTCACTTTTTGGTTACAATGCCAAACGATAACTGCCAGGCCCAATATTCAATATATTATGAATTTGAAATATTCAAAATTGTGATCAATGAAACGTTTTTTTTTTTTCAATTAACCGAATATCTAAATACCGTAAAATCGTAACTTCATGAACACGTATGTGGTACAAATGAATCAAATATTCTGTACACGAGCGTCCCACGTTCCACTCGGAATGACGGATCAATCAAGTTGTCGTGACCCTCGCTTGATCGTAGACGATTGGATCACGTGCACACTGTCGACCTTGCCCCGATCGATCAGTAGATGGTCGCATACGCCGTCAAACTCCAGTAGACGTGGACGCACACCCGTTGTAGCGTAAAAGTACCACTGAAAGATGTTGAAACGCCACCAACACGGGTTTTGGTTAATTCACCGAATATATATAATAGATTAGCACTGGGGCCCAACGAAAAGGCCAAAAAACCAATTAAAAGTGACGATCACCAGAAATAGTTGTGTAGCTCTGTTCTCGTTACAAGTGCGACTCTGCCATGTGTTGCCTCATGTGGTTGTTGTTGTTGTTGTGTTGAAGCATCAGCTAGTCAACATTGCAGCAACGACCGTTTAGTCGGCAGAATCACGCAAGTAGGTTGGTAACGAGTGAAACAACATGCACCAGCAGCAATCAACCCAGGTTGTACAAATGTACGTTCCCATCGTCTCAATTGAAATGAACATGCAAATCCCTTTATCTGAATAGTTCGATGATACCAGTTTCTTTCATTCTTCTTTTCCATTCAATTGGAAACCGCTTCTTTCAAGTTCTTTCCCAGTCGTTTCCTTTCATTTCGAGATCACCCACTCGATCTCATCCTTCTTTTGTTCACCTTGGCTGAAAGCCACACAGAGATGAAGAAGGAGGGAAGCACAAACTTCTCCACGCCCAGCTACCACCTGAGCGCCCAGTGGGGCAACAGATGGCTAAACACCAGGCCACCTTGCTAGATCAGGGACTCCCCTTGATAAATTAGGGTTAAGCACATGTCTCCTTGAAATTTGCAAAAATCAGGCAACAACAGGTGTTATAACTGAAAAAGTTATAACACATGAATAATAACACACGTGTTATAACTGAAAAAGTTATAACACATGAACTTGGTGGTCTTAGGTAATTATAGCACTTTAAGAACCTTGTAATTGTCCCCTCGATAGTCGAATGGTTAAAGCGTTAGACTCACAGCCCAACGCCTCAAGTTCGATACCGCGCAGCGGACACATTAGCCTGATGACGACAGCAGGATCCGATGTCGAAACGTCGCAATCTCGCCCCACCAGGCGACTTACCCTAACCCAACAGCCCTCGTCAGATCTACCCCCAGTGGCTGGCAATAAGACCACAACAAATTTTTCGCAAAAAAGTGATGATATTGTAGATACATGAGACACAGTATGCATGTAACGTACCTGTGGTACTTCGATACCACACTCCATCGGCGAACTCAAAGATCAGATATAAATGTACGAGCGATTCAGCCGCCGGACAAGTGTTTCTGCAGCTTAATGAATGCTATATATGGAAACACCCTTCATAAGTGGTGTGCGCATAGGCAAAGTCACGAAAGTTACTTATAAATTAACTCGCATTTGTTTACGTTTTGTTGCGCGTTTTTGCGACAAATTTGTCTAATTTTCATCGTATCTAAGACTCAAACAAATTTCAAAAAAAATATTTGTTCAAACTTCTTTTCCAGCCCTGCGTCGGCGCAGGTGCACTCCCATCTATGACCATAATTCGCGGAGCCTCTATACCTACTTCAATCAGTTGATTGTTTTCAGGAAACATAACACACAAGCAACACTATAGACTACGTACTAAGGAGCAATAATGAATCCGGTCAACGGCTACACGAGAATGTATGAGAAAGGCGCAGACAGGTTTGTGCTGTTTTGCTGCAGCAAGTGATTTTTTACCCGAGCCGTAAGATGTGCTCGTGGTGCTTTTCGGAGGTCAATTGGCCGTAGTGTTCGCACCGACTAAGACCGGCACCTCGCTCGTCTGTGAAAACAGGCCAAAAAATGTAAAGCTGTCACATTTTGGGGGTACGTTTTGGTGCTTTCCCACTGATGATGACCCATCCTACTTTTGTTCGCGCGGCAAGCGCTGTTTTGCGAGAGCGATATGATCTACTCTCTTCTTCTTGTGTGGGCGTGGACTTCACACTGACGATGTCCTGATGCACCGTGCCCGTCTGTGAAAACAGTGTGCGAACCTCACTGCCGTTCTGTTAAATCACCGTTAACCATATTCCACTTTTAGCCCATCGGTGGGTCGTCGTCGCACGCGTTGGTCGTGTCGTGCCGCGAGCAAACAGTCGATCTGTCAGACGCACACGCCGTTCATGTCGCGTAAACGCGTGCCGTTACTCAAGATCCATTGGCCCACCGTCCATCATGACGTCACTGAGGAGACACGCGACTCGACGGAGTCCATTAATGTCACCGCCACTGGGGAGGTGAATAAAAATGGCGATTCACGCAGGTATATGTACATACATATCTATGTATGTAGGTACTGTAGGTATGCACATGCTGATTGATTTCTCCCTGGTTGGTCCACAAACTGATCGGATGATCGGACGTGCTTTAGTCATGTGACCCTTCATCCAACGTAACCACATATATACAGCCTTGCATTTCGAGTTTTACTGATGCCGCCTGACCAACATAAATGTTCTCCAGTTTGCGGTCAGGAAGCAGTTTTTTCGCCTGTCGAAATTTGTAAATATTTTGAAACATCCCATGCAAAAAGCAGTCGCGTGAGCAAGACATATCCGATTACTATATTTGACTCCGGCCGAAGTGTCGATTATGGTTACCCATGGGAACAAGAATATTGAATGATACACCATATAAAGGTCTGCTAAATTATTACGGTAAAACTGTCCGAGTTCTTGTTCTAGGTGTTCTCAGCACACATTGAATGTTAGCAATGTGTTCCCACAAACGCGCTCAAAGTAGTAGAACAAGTGAAACATCACCATCAGCAGGTCATCAACGCAATCATCCAAACGTGGCAGTATGCCCAACATCAAAGCACTACTCTCACCGAGCACTTGGGCATTCTACAACTCTATACGAAGGCGTAGCGCGGATTGTGCGTTGATCTTGGGTATGTGGGGGTCGCTCCAAGTTGCATGCCGGCTTCATGAGCAATCTGGTCAGATCCTTCAAATTTTTGACTGATATGTAGCGATACCAAACTTGGTGACCGGATCGGAAGATTATTTACTGGAGGCACTAATTTCGACCAATTTAAAAGTTGTTCCCCGAGCTAAAATGAATAACTTTTGA
The DNA here is from genome assembly GCA_030248065.1 of Rhynchonema sp. JSB1_4. Classification (NCBI taxonomy): domain Eukaryota; kingdom Metazoa; phylum Nematoda; class Chromadorea; order Monhysterida; family Xyalidae; genus Rhynchonema; species Rhynchonema sp. JSB1_4. The sequence goes on from JASAMV010008341.1 coordinate 64,216, forward strand.
GCTGGTTGAAATTTGTAGCTCCGGTAAATCTCTTGATATGCTTTTATGCGAAAATCACACGTGACCAAGGCGTCTGATGCGAGCAATCCGATCACCAAGTTTGGAATCGTTCATAGTTTCGACCAGTATAAGTGCCTGTACATGACCGTCGAGTAACAACGCTAGGTGCTGCTCAAGCTGTTGGTAATGTCATGACACCGCAGAGTTGGCCACATGGAATTTTCCGACACCGTCTGAAAAGGGCTGCGACCATTCCGGCGGCATTCAACTTCCGTCTAGAGGGCCTTCGATTAAAGAGATAACAGAACGTTGCTGGTTTCAGACAGCGAATCACCACAGATCGACCGTATCCCATTTCACGATTTCATCAAGAACCCACTGGCACGTCGCGCGTTCGAAACGCATCTGGAGCGTGCACTGGCTGGCGAAAATCTGCTGTTTCTGAATGCCTGCGACGAACTACGATGTGGACCGCAGCCATTGACCGATCCCGAAAACTATGCGCGCCTGGCGCGGGATATTTTCGCAGATTTCATCGCTGAAGACTCGGAATTCGAGGTTAATATTGATTCTGGAACCAAAACGCTCATCAAACAGTCGGTGGACGATGGGAAATTCAATGTCGATCTGTTTGCTGAGGCGGAGAAACAGGTTATTATTCTGGGGTGCATTTGAATCTGGGTCGTGCAGCAACGTGCGTTTTGATTGCCAGCTCAGTCATGGTATGCAGATGGGCGGCGCACCAGGCCGCATCATCAGTGCGAATGCACTAGATGGGTACGTGACCCCAGACTGGAACACCACGACAGTCCGTGTGGGTAAATCAAATCTGGTTTCTAGTTCAGGAAATTCTGGTGCCACATCAACAGGTAATATCAGTTAATGAAATGGCTGTGGAGGCTCGGTCCAATGCCCAAATTTAAACTTGCGCAATAGCCTTTCGTGCTACAGAATGCGAGCAGCAATTATTCCCTAAAAACTGTCCAATGGGAGTGGATGCCATAGAACTGAAGCGGAAAAAGAGCGAAAACAATTGCATGATTTAATTGCTCACTGAGAAAACTTAATTCAACGACACAAATAAACAGTTTTGTTCTGAAAATTCATTGGTGTTTCAGGTGTTACTAATGCTGGAACGTGATTGTTACCCGAGATTCATGTTGACGCCCGAATACAAACAGTTGAGTCAGCAGATCACTCTCAAACAGTCGCTACCTTCGTTGGACAGATTGCTGGAGTAATGTTTCGTTTGATTCTCTTTTTTTATCTTTTGGGAACCATAAGTTGCAGTCGGGTAAATTATATAATCGTTGCGTGCTCGACTTTGAAACAACTTCAATTAACACTGTGAGCCTATTTTGTGTTTCGGGCTCTGCTGATGATAATACGTCGTTTTCACGTGATATGTATTTCCGTCAACTGCTCTGTTGTACATGCATGCATCTTGTGGAATTCTGGATGGAATAAATGTTTTTTAGTCATGTAACTAGTTTTTGAACGCCGGTTAACTTTCCACAAAGGGACTCCAGCCACATTTCCATGATTGCCAAATGAAAGCACGTCATAATAAGAAGTTTCAAAACGCCCTGCTAAGAATAAACCCATACACATATGCTATGAAAACTGAATTTCCTGAAAGTTTCTAAGAAAACAAAACCAACCGCTGAAAGATGCGAACTTCTGATAAACGCATGTGAATGAAGTATGGGTGCGGAACGCTTTCTGGTTTCCGCATTTTCAATTGTTGCTGTGTTCTGACGCACGACGGTACGATGGGCTCATTTTGAACTTTTTTTGAATAAAATAAAGAAAAGTAGCAACAGGGGTTCGTAGGAACTTGTGGCGCACAATTTCAGCAACGGGCGTTAAAAAAATTTACCCAATAATATCTAACGCTGCTTATCAGTTTTCTTCAGCGAACGGATGCTTCTTTGGCCGCATTCAAGAAAGTCAATCACTATTGCCACCAAAACTCGGTTTGGTTGTTGCAACAGGTAAATAAAGTCACGTGACTAGCCTAAGCACGTTGAGGTGCACTATTGGGCAATATGTATGTCGGCATGTCGGGAAACCTTCGTAATAATGTACAGTAGGTATAGTGCCAATTTTTTTAAAAGGTTTGAAATCTGCAATTCTGCAATTTCGTCTGCAATTGCGCTCACAGTACGTTCACGAATACGGCCGACTATCACACGCGTCGATCACACACCACTGAGTCGCGGATTGGAGTTCAAACTTAAAAACGGCCACACGTGCGACGCGCGTATATGAGAAAGGGTAGGATGCCTGATGGTCCCACTCGCTCAAGAGGAGCGGATAGTCTGTGTACCAAGGGCGTCGCATGATCCCACAGAGGTCGGAAGTCCGCCTCTTTGACGGAGGAACTGGGACTACCCGTAGCCCATCATTTTGGGACCACCAGTCCTTCTTCTAGGGAAACTGGGACCATTCGTCGCCCTCTGATTTGGGACGATCCGACCCTAGAGGGAGACTGGGACCATCCGTTACTTTGCCCAGCTTTACGCCAAATGCGACGGATGGTCACATAATCTTAGAAAGGGCACACGTGCGTAACACCAGCAGGCACACACGTCAGAAATTGCCTCCCCCCACTGACACTTTGCTCATGTGAAAAAAAACGCCAAAAGGTTCCAGCACCGATTAGTCTTCAGTTCAGAAATACAACTCGAACGAACCTGTAATTGAACATCGGACCCGAGTGTCCGAAATCTGACCCCGCGTTAGGACAGCTGAAGGGTGCTTCTTGACTGGCGCGCGCTTTGCAACAAGTGGCCCTAATAAGACCGTGGTGGTGCACCTTCATGTGTATTGTATGTATACATATGGATTGCGGAAGGTGCGCCTCAAATTGAATTTAAAGCACGCGCAGGGTTCACTTCAACCTCGCATGCATAAAGGTGTACCTATATACTTTTCTGTTCTTGCTTTCAATCCAGAATATTGGTACCGTAGATTTGAGCGTGTCGCAAGTTTTATGCGCGCAGCGATGGCGAGAAATTTCGCTGCGACCTCACAGCCCGATCACATAATACATGCTCATACACACGACACCAATGTTCTCCAACCGTTCACAAAGTTCACAGGGACCTTCACTTCCAAAATGTACCGTGAGGTTACAGGGTCAATTTGAGCGCGTTATGATTGTTCAGGCCAATATGCGTGTGAAAAGGTGCCATAAGGTCATGAAGCAGTTTCACGTTCATTTGAGATCTATCACGGCGCTATGTATATGTATGTATTTCCAACCATAATATTCGTTTGACTCTTTTAGGCTCGGCGCAGGCTCGCACGCATGCACATATAAGCGGTCGCAGGGGCAGGCTCATGAGGCCTGCAGGCGCAAACCTGCAAGCTCAACAGATGCATGGCTGAGCTTGCTTGTTTTTTGCGTCAACATTTTTTGTCTTTCTGCGATATTTATGCTTTTTCGAAATTTCGGTGTTCCCAAAAAATGTTCACCGAACGCGGAAATATTCTTTCGTGCGCCGGTTTCCGTGTTTAACCTACAAGTATGCTGATGGTCAAGCAAACTTTGGAACAGTTTGTCCTTATTTTAGTTCTTTAGGTCCAATATTTGGTTAGCCTGGGCTTCTGGTTGGGCTTCGGCTTCGGCTGTGACGATAAACGCCATATGCAGATGAACGTCGCACAATCTTGGACACCATTTTATCCTCCCAAGGATTTTTATACCGTTCTATTAGGTCGAAAGGGTTAGTATTGCGATTGCACGACGTTCATCTGCAGTGTCTAGGTCCAGACCCCAGACAACAAATAGATTCGTTTTTGTCTGCACACTGGAGTGGAGAATGAAGTTCACCTCAGCTCACGGTTCATTGGTTTCAAATAGAGTTTTGGCCAGCTGGGTACTATATCACAATATTATAGCTGAATTGTTAGGTGCAGGTGTATATATTTGGTTATTTATGGTTGAAATGGCCGCTCGCCGACACCGATCATAAATTATCAACGCACACCTTTTGGCTCCCATTGTGCACAATGATCGCAACTTGGGCGGGTATGGTATGGTATGAACCACATCGGCCAATATTTTATGCACGTGGACAAAACTTTATAGGTAGGCCAGGTATGTGGACATTTTGATGCAAATGAGCAGTGTTTAAAACAACATGCCCCTTCCTTTTGTCGTTAATGTTTCGACATTAGTTTAGTAGGCCGATTTCCGGCCCTGACGCCGCCCGGTCTGGGTGTGCATACTGGAAAGTCGAATTTCCCCCTAAAAAATCGGCAGGCGGAACAATGTCATAATGTTCTTTCTGGCTAGTTTTGTGATTTGGAACCGTTTTCCCACTTCTGAACCGCCAGTCGTCAGACACGACAGTCATGAGGCTCAAAATGTGTTCTCTCCATTTGGCTGACATAAGCGCTAATTCGTGGGTGGTTTCGTTAAAGCCGGAGAAAAAGAGCTGAATGTAAAAACTGAATTTGAGAAGTCTAAACTTGAGCTGCTCTGGCGTTGCCATGCCAAGCTAAATTGTACTGATCCTGAAATTCTCCGTTTGTTTTTTTTACCCTATTTTTTACCGCTGTTTTTTCTGTCACTCCATAGGTGTGGTGGCCAAAGCCAATTTAATCCTACATCATAATGCACACATGTCCATGTATTGCGCGCTTCATAAATTTTTGTCCATGTCATGCGCAGTTTAACATTTAGTAATGATGACATGGGCATTCTGGGAACATCATTGTGTGGTACACATTTGTCACTGCACTTTGTTTGTGCTGCACAAAAGAGAGCCCAGGCTTGAAATTTGATTGTGAAACCATGCAGCTTGTGTGCACGCGCTTGCGGCCCGGCCCTGTTTTGCGCAGTTTTATCAGCTGAGTTGAACAGCGACAGTCATACAGCATTATGTACATACATATGTCTGTATGTATTCCTAGTCACTTGCAAATCTGAAACCGACGGAAGGCAAGAGCATCCGCAATATTGACCTTTATGAATCAGGCAGAGGTAGTCTTTTTGTGCCAACATTGAGTACCTTGTATTCTCCCTGATTCGATAAGGCAAAGTCGACGATAGGGAAACAGCTTCAATGTAAAATGAACTGAACCTCAAACCAAAGTGAAACCAGAATTTTTAAGACTTCAGACTGCTTCAACCGTTTTGTCTCAACTCCAGGGACGCGGAAAACACTTATTTACAAATATTCAACTTCTCAGCTCCTGACAATGTGTGGCCTATTTATGGGACCGACCACTGTCCTTTGAAACACAACGACCAAACAACGGACCGAACCAGCCGGCCGCATCCACGATATTAAATTCGGATTACACACATCGTCGCGAGCAAGAAATTTCTGCCAAGTCGGCCCGAAGTTCAAACGAATTTCGCTGCAGCAGCTTCCGCTCCCGGGATAGTTGTGTTAGAAAATCTAGTTCGTTCTGCTATAACAGTATTTTGGCTGTCGGCTTTTATCACTTGTTTAGGCCGGCGATAGTTTAGACCGTACTTTATTGTTATCTATATCCTTCAGCGCGTCAGTATAGCGTTGTTGCTTCTTTGCTCCAAAGTTGGAGAAAACGTTTTCTTGACATCTTTTGGTTCTCACAATCCTGTTCTGACGGTTTCTTTGTGCGCTGCTTTTGACGACGGAAAGTTATGCACCAGGAACTTTCGAAATCTCGACAAATATTATTATTATTATTACTGCATTACTTTAATGAGTTCGCATTTGATCACAATTCTAATGGGCGTACTGTCAAGTACAAGATCGGTCTACGATTCATTGCTGTTGCAAACCTCTTCGGAGCAGCCTACCCCCTCATACGCTGATTACATTGAATTCTGTGAGTTACACCTTTGGTTACTGTAAGCGACTGAGTAAGCTTGTGCTTGTAACGTCTGCAACCTATAAGCCTCATATTTGTAACAGTCTTGTAAGTTAGCGCAGCTTATCCCGGGAGGACTACCTGACTGAAGAGACCATAGCTCAAATAAGACCACTGTTTATCTGAAACGTCTGGCGAACCAAGGAAAACCATACATTCATCCCAAAAATGAACTTAGACGATCCGATGTGGTACCCGACCGTTATCCGTCGCACATTGGAACACTTTGAAGAGACACGCGAGCACGTGGCGGACATCCATCAGCTGTTGTTGTTGTTGTTGGCCGCGCATGTCGGCGTATTGGTGGTCGGAATCGCCATACTTTGGTTGGTCTTTATTTGAGATTAAAAATAATAAGCAAAAATTTGTAATCTGACTGCCTTTGCGCGAGAAGCAATTTTGTTATGAGCGCCTGAACATCTGGTTTTATACGTGTTTATTTGAGATCGTGTGACCATCTGGCGCATTATCACACTGACGATGACCTGACGCACCAACTGTCAGTGGCAATGGTTCATCACTGCACATTTCACACGAAGAGCTGTTGAGATATGGTGCAGGCAAACATTGAAATTGGAAATATGTAAATCATTTGAGGTCCCGATCCCGATTAGCAAGTTCGGGATCCGGTGCAGTTATTTGAGTATTGACCCCAAAATTTCGAAGTCTGTCTAATCCCGATCACAAAATTTTATTTTGAACTCGATCTCGATCCCAAACTGCTGATTCTGTTTGATGTCCGCATTTCAGTCTGCTTCTGCTTCGTCGTCGCGCCGATTCGGCCAATTCGCCAGACACGGGTGGTGGAGGATCGGGCTCCAATTGTCGATTCCTTCGTGCCAGCAGTCCCGGTTCGTTGCTCACCAAACACTCCCCGCCCCCGCCCTCATCGCAAATTGGCGAACAACAACGACTGTTGCACAACGTCTCACAGCCAGGTACAGTACAGCCGCTTTATAGTGACCCAGTCTCGAAGAGTGAAACCCTCCCTCGGTATAGTGACCGACCGACAGCTTTGGTGACACATCTGCCATTCTGCCTATAATGTACTTTTAGGATAAAATCTAGTGAATGTATAGCGTCGTGGCGTGCGAAAACGATCCCGATGCTTTTCGTACCGTTTTCGCACGTCGATTGGCCACGACGGTACTGTTCAGACATCAGCAATGTCGGGTGCCTGAATTATGTCACTATAAAGAAAGAGGGCAGACTGTACGTGGGGGTGATTTGTTCAGAATGGTACTGTCCGACAGCGTCCCCAATAAGAACACTGGAAAACTTTTATGTCACAGTTAGATTCCATACAGAAAACATCGACCCGGACATGACCGATCACCAAGTTTGATACTGACTCGACTGTTACATTATGCCTGATCCAAAACATTGGGCTTATCCATGCCGGTTGCGGGTCACTCTGTACTCTGTGCTCAAAGTACAGCAGAAAGCAGCCGACTCCAAAGTTTTTGCCACCGTTTAGAGTGAGCGGTGTACGTGTACGACTGATGTGCCATTCTGTGGTGGCGACAATATACCTCGTTTCTGAAACGGGTCACGCCCGATCATGCGATCATGTAATTAAGAGGCTAATTGTTTAGTCGTCAACTCAAATCATCAACTCAGCCCAGCACGCGTCCGCTACCTAATGTCCGTTGCGTGCATTTGATGCCGCGACACGAGGTTGCAGACCAAAGCAGCCCAAAATGAGCGGGACAAATACCTATGGCACACGACGTTAGCGGCAAAATGTGCGTCCCACCCTACCTACAACACAGACACTGGATACCGCGACGATCAAACTTGACGACATGGATACATACTGTACCTTTACAAAGAGAGTAGATTATGCGCACATTGCGTAGGTCTTCCCTTTTGAACACTCACACTAAGCGGTTCTCCTTTCAATGATCCGTTGTTTCAGGTCCGATGCACAACCTGGCCATGCAGGCGCACAGTCAGATGTACTTTCGCGATTCGGGACCGACTGGCGGCGCCACCGTTTTGCCTAACGCCAATGCGATGGACGCGAAGGCACAAAAGTTGTCAATGTCCGGTACGCAGACGAATGCGGTAGTTCGACCGACAATGACTTCGGTTGCGTCAAATCCTAATTTTGAATCCATTTCAACGTCAAGAAAATTCAGCAGACGAACTCCGGCGCGAATGACGCCACAAGACGCCGATAGACTCAAGTCCGAGGATGTCAGTCCCACGCCTGATGTTTCACAACTGTTCGCTGATATTAATCAGGTGTGATTTTATTAATTGTTAAAGTCTGCGCTGTTTATAGCGCCCGAAAATGCCAAAAAATCCCATTTGGGACGCTATGAAGAGAGCACGGCCTGTGTTGTTGTGGAAATTTTGAGTTTCTTGCGATCGGCGAACTCGAAAACTTTTTCTATTTTTTTCGTCCTTAGCCTAGCACCTGTGATTCTACTACATTGCGGTCAAACCGGTTCAATAATATTTATTGTAAACACGTAAACTTAAAGGTCAGTGGTACCATACATATGTCAGGGTTGGAAAAAAATTTTACACACGTTTTTAAAAAAATTTTTGAAGTCTCGGATGCGGGGATTTTTGACCAAATTTGCCCAAAAAAACGTTCGAAAACGCGAACAAACGCAACTTTAATTGGCAAGTCACTTTTGTGACTTAGTTTGTATCACTCGCCTTCGGAAACGAAACGTCGACTCTCGGCAGGACTGGCCGCCCACATCGCAGCATTGACCACCGACTCGTAAGTGTACTCGATCACGAGACCAGTGGCTTGTGCTGTTGTTATAAAGTGCGAACGGCGTCAATTCGAACTTTTCCATAGAAATTCTCGATCCCCCTCGAAGCCACTTTGGGACTTGCGATCCATATATGTATCTCAGGGTTGTCTGCGATCTAAAATTTTATATTTGGGAATTGTTCTAGTCTAGAGCAGATCTCTAAACAGACGAAGATTCATCAAATTCTGTTATGGTACCACTGGCCTTTCAGGAATACCTACTGTACATGCATATAACATTCAGAATAAATGTTGAGGAACATGTGATATTGATCCAAGCGTTGAAAAATGCAGATTTGATTACAAGTTCTCTTTCATGCAACTTCTGAAAACGTCCACTACAAAATCGACGTCCGTTTCATCGGTGCAAAACGGTGGGCGCAAGAGCAGCGTCTGAAATGAGCACTGTGAACATGCAACAACATTGCACGACTTAGACGAAAAACCAAAATTGGGGCACCAACATTGCCATTCACGCATCCATGGCCAACCAGGAGTCCGTGACGTGCCAACCTTGTCACGAAGTCTTGCACAACATCATTGGGCGACCGATTCTAAAAGAAGATTTTGGTTCTCTTTAAAAGTTCCATAAACCTGAAAACAAAGAAACGTTAGACATCACGGCGATCGATGACAAGTTCCGATGAAGCGTCACCTGGTTTTGTTCAACCTCCAGTTCAACGGCCATCACCAATCCTCGGCCTCTGATGTCTTTGATCTTTATTTTTCTGCTTGTTTCCTGGCGCAATTCGTCCAAACCCGCGCGCAATCTCAGGCCCAGGATTTTCGCTCGTTCCTGCAGGCCCTCAGCTTGGATGACCGGAAATTGATACAACAGGGTAATTTGTTCGATCGCAAAATCCATGTTTCTTTATAAACTAAGATATGTACATAACTCATTTGGTGACCGGCAAAAAACCAAAGGTACACACATAAACACATCTCTCACTATCATACCTGCAGCACAGCGCATCCCACTGCACAGGCCAGTGGTCCTCCACCAAACGAATTTGCGTGTAACGTTTTGACCAAAGTGGATGCCACATGTGGCGTGGTGACCACAGCAGCCAGTGGGACACCGTTACCCAGATGGTCCGCTATTACTGAATAATGAAGATACGTATATTCCTTCCCCAGTTTGTTCTCGAATACCGGAAATATTTCCGGAAAACGCAAGAATTTACATGCAAAAATAATGCGTTTTCCGGAAATATTTCCGGCTTCCGATTTCCGGATTCAACCTACAGTATGTAAGCCCGCCCTAAGTCAATACTCTCACTCTTTCGTCAGTGTACGGGAAGCCAGCTTGCCTGTTCTTTGGCATCATGATTGTGGCTGTTTGGTGCCTTCGCACTGACGATCATCTGGTGCCCGTGTGGGAAACAAGAAACGGGCAACCAAAATGCACCTGATATGGATACGAAAAAAGAAAAAGACCAACAAATATCCGGCACAACTCCATGTGATTCGAACTCCCAGAAGTCATCGCCTGTCCGTCCCATGCCTGAGTTGTTGACAAAACGGCAGAGTTTTAGATTTTGAATTGACGTTTCATATTTATTGCGGCAAGTTGGAACTTGCATTTTCTCGCTCGAAGCAAAGCAGGGGTAACAGCTATAGACATGGATATACCAACTGACGGCGAACCAGTGTCCGTTTCGTCCATAATACAGACAGCACCATGAGCACGCATCATGTCAAAGGCCGCTTTTATGTAACACGTTGGATATCGAAGCAAACCGGCTGAAAACTGAAAATGTGACGGTCAATTTATTTATTATTCACAGACACTTTCTTTCCAAAATTTAAAAAAAACGATATTCAAAGCACCTGCATTGATTCCAGCACAAACGCCGATGGTTCGGATTTAGCCGTGTCGTGCTGAAGACTTCGCTTCAAATCGGCCAGACTGCGATCTGACATCATGCACATATTGGGCTCACATGAACAAACAGGTTGATGAGACTGAAAGACGAATGCGCTCACACAGAGTTGCTCTTCCTGATTTTGCTGATAAATGGTCCACTTAGGTCATCGTCAATGCGGAGGCACTGTATATGGCCATGTGTGATTGTGTGATGTGAAACGCTCTTTGTCAAAACCCAGAGTGTAAAACTCTGTCAGGTCACAGAACTTTGAATTTGATCATTTTTGTTCAAGGTTCAATCGTGCCCCCAACCTGGACATCAGTCGCTTGTTTAGCACAGCGTATGGTGTTCGTATCATCTGGGCTCGGGTTTGGAACCTCAAAATAGGGCAAAAATCCAATCAATTCCGATGTTAATTGGCCAAGTTTTAAAAAACTAGAAAACTAATTTTCTATTTAATTTCTAATTTTTACTAGGTAAATTAAAATTTTAATCGTCCACAAGTCTGATTTTACCGTGTGCACCCCAAACGGACTAGTGCCCGTATTCGAATATCCACAATCAGTGTGTCTCAACATGAGCAGATCATATCGATTGGTGAAAAGTCGCGACATCAATATGGCCAGTTCATATGCTTCGTTTTTGCTGTTGACAAAGTAGCACACATTCAGATTTGGGGGCAAGGTTTTGGCCAGGCGATCGGCGTAAGCACTGAGCGGTGAATTCAGGTAGATTGTGGTAGTGTGCCAAACGAGGGACGATTGACGGTGTAGCACATCGGTGAGGTGACTGGAATAAACAATTTTTACGCTGGTCAAAACGGTTTTCCGGAAATATTTTCGTTCTGATTCCGGTATCCGGATGGATTTTACGGAACACGGAATTAACATTTAGATTTCAGTTCACTGTGTTTTCAAAGGAATGCGAAACATTTCCGAGTTCCGCATTTTTCCAGTTTCATCCGGAAACCGGAATTCGGAACTATTTCCGGAAAACGGAGATGGTGTTCCGCATCCGGAAGTAGATCAAAGTTGTTTTTACATGTAAATATCTCCAGAGTCCGGATTTCGTGTTCAACCCAAGTCCGTCCCAAGAACAACAAAACACAAAAGACAAGTTTTCCTTACGGATGGCAGTGTCCCAGTAGCGAATTCGAGCAAAGATCCAAATATTTTTGGCCATTCTTGTCCCAGATATATTGTCCTTTGGCATGGCTCACTTGAATTGGTGTTGAACTAACGAAACGTTGTTGCGCGAAATGAGGAATTCGCGATAAACAATAGCGGCGAGCCATTTTTGTTCAGTCGACACTGAGAAGGTGCAAAAAGCACCCGCAGTTTTGGTGGTATAATATAATGTAGTGTTATCACTATCAGTCGTGGGTGCCAATTTTGACTGCGTTTTTAACGCTTGTTGGACGTATGTATGTCTTTCTGGGTTGTTTCTGTGCGACGAATTCCCAGAGATGAACACAACCGATATTTTTACTAACGCTTCTTGCCCCATATGCACTCTTCCTCAGAGTACCTGCAAAAAAATAATAACCAGTCAAAATTCACAGAAAATTTGCCAAAAATGTGCTGAATTGCAATGCACAAACACCATGCAATGGTGGACCAAAGCAAAGCAGACGCACAACCGCGCACCATCACTGTGAAACATTATGTAATTTTATATTATGCAATTGAAAAAAGTTTTTTTTTTCAAAAAAGCTCGTAAGTTAAATTTTTTTTCAACCCTGGTGGCGGAGGTCCGTCCAAGTGATGAGACCCAGGCAGCTGGCTCGGTATCAGACTTTGGGTCGAAACCGCAACCCCATCACGAGTGTCGTTATGCACCCCGTGCCCTCAAAGCACACCTGCATATAGTGTAGGTATGTATAGTCCAGCCACGCGCTCATGAGACGACTTTTTTAAAGCTTGCTTGGCCAGAGTCAAAAATGCTCCGGCTACACGGGTTTTCGCAAACAAAAGAAAGAGATTGGGCCGAGAGACATTATGACAAGTTCCAGCTGGCTGACCTCAATTTGTTGCGTGCTCACGCGAACAGCAACGTTGTTCAACACCCAAATGTTTTGGGAGTCAAAAGGGAATTTACGCACCGAGGTGGAGAGCGTGTTTCTAAAAAATACGTGCGTTTCTCTTTCTTTCATTTCCGAAATACGTGGAACCTGAACATTATTGGATCCGCACAAGCCAACTTCAAAAAAAGTCGTCTCATGAACTCGTGGCTGGACTATACATATTTTATGTAAAATACGTTTACGACCTTTGCCTGGTTTACGGCTGCCATCAAGGCACTCAAGTCCGTCCGTACAGCGTGTGCCGTAAACTACGTTAGTAGTATGGGATTGGGAGCTAACACGCGCTGAAACGCACGCATACAAATGGCCCGCGCTGGCACGCAGGCAGCTGGCCCGCAGCTCGCGCTGGCACGCAGGCCGGTCCAAAAGTACTGAAGCCAACCGTTCGGTTGTCTTCATCCAAAAAATGTCCACTTACCCTAAATGAAGGTTTGTGGCTGAAGTGCTCGCTTATATACGCTGCGATGGAGAAAAACGATTTTTTTTAAATTTTTCTGGTTTCTGCTGTGCGGGATGTTTCACCTGCACTACATATGGTTTTTACCCATAAAAGTACAAGGTAGACAAATAACTGTGCAAAAATTTGCGCAGTGTATTGTCGGAAATGCGGGATGTTTCACCCGGCGAGTTGAAAGCATGGGATGCTTCACCTACAGTACATATGGTTTTTACCCATAAAAGTACAAGGTAGACAATTGAACGTTAGTGACTGTCTAGCTTAATTATGATCGGCTGTGGCCCTGAAGAGGGCCGTTGGGTTTGAGTAAGGCAGCCCGAAGGCGCTAATAAGGGTAGTCAATAGGTAGGGCACTCGCTGGTGGTTCCTTGACACATCCCCTGTAGTGTTGATCCATGAATGCGCCAACTTTGGTGGTGTTCCAGGCGATGTAACTACTGAGTGAATGGTAGTTGGTGAACCATGTTGTCAATGCACGGACACTGGTGGCGCAAAAGGCACGGGCACAAAATTGTTCCCATGCGTCACCGACTACTGTAGCCTCCGCAAGTGCTCGTGCATATTTTGCGATGTACACGGACGGTGGGTAGTTACAGATGTGGTCGTCTCCCATGGAACTGCAATTGTGACATCCGAGGCACAAGTCCCAGCTCTTGTCCGTGATTGCTTGGCTCAACGCAGGACCGTGACATTCAAGAAACATTTGGTCTAGGTTATCGATTTCCAATCGCTTTTTCTCGTCCATAAACCGGCGAACGGCATCTTCTTCGTCTCTTGGAACAAACATGACTGAAATTGGATTGAAAGGTTTAAAGGGTTTATATACCCGCCCCGATTGCTTTCTGGATTTTTTCTGGTTTTATTTTTAATTAAATTTTTTTTTTCGTTTTTAATTTGATTTTTTTTTTTTTTCATGGGCGTGTACTTTTCTGATGTTTCATTCATTCACAAAATGTATCCACGGAAAGCTGCTCGAACCTTCGAAACAAAGTTCAAGAAACGCGTGTCCGCTCCACTATGGGAAGCCGGATGCCAACAAAGGACCCCTTCACGTTTTGAAAAATCACTGGCCGCATTCTACCATCAATGGCAAATCGAAGTTCAGCAAAAATGTTGATATTATGGCGCTGGTAGCCACAACTTTGAAGGCAGGACTGCTTGGACATGACAAGCGAAAAGGATCCTTGCGCTTAGTTTGTCATTTTCCGTTTGTGGTCGGGCGTTACAAAGGGCGTGAGTGTAATTGTGTTGTTGTTGCCTAGATATGCCTTCGATTTTTTCTTCCGAAATTAAAAATTTTAAAAAATTCCACCTACATTAAACCTCCCCCTTTCTTTTCAAAACCTCTCTTTGATTTCTTTCTTTGCTTTTTTTCTTCTTCTTTTTAAAATGCTGCTTCCGGCGAAGGAGAAATTTCTTTTTTCCACAATAAAATTATTCGAAGATTACTCACTTTTTTATTTTCCGGCCTTATTTGTCACACACACAGCTTCCCCACTTTCCACACACTTTATTTTTGCAGCTGGACCACCGCCACTTCCCCGTTCTTCCTTTTTTCCCGGCTTTTCCTTTCTTCCTGTTTTCGCCTTCTTCTCTCTTTTCTTTCTTCCCCTCTTCTCAGGGCACCGGCGGGGTTTTCGTTTTTTTTTTTTTTTTGTTTTTTTTCTCTTGTGTCCAGCGTCCCTGCCTTTAGCAGGAGTGCGGTGTTTTTTGTTTGCGGCGAAGGCGATGTAGACGTCAGAACGTATTTTTATAATAAATCCCAAAACCGAGCCTTATATACCCAACCCCTTTACCAAAAAAACAAAAAATTTAAAAAATAACCAAAAAACACACACCAAGCATTACCCCCGCTCAGCCAATCATCAAATTCCATACCCTTCATCTTTTACCCCCTTTCTCCCCCACTACGACATTCTCTTCCTCTATCTCAATATCCTCACCCTCGCGTTTTTTGGACGCCGTCCTGTCACCTTGTCAGTTTCTGCCTTCGCCGCTCTTACACACCACACACAACCTCACCTTCCTCTCTTTTCTTTTGTTCGTCTCTTTCTTTATTAAATAATAAATAACAAACCCCCCCACCCCTACCTTATACACCCGAAACCCAAAGTTAACGTTTCTTGGAACACCAAAATTTTTAAAACCCGTTACTTTACTTAAACCCAACATTGCAATAGAGAGGCATCTCTACATTTTCCCACTTTATCCCTCTTTCTATCTCCCCTTTTTTGATATAAAAAATCACCACCATAAACACATTTTACAACATTATAAAACCCAAAACACTTGAATATATACACACACCTCCTCACATCATAACTCTACATTTTTTCTTTTAAGACTATAAATTAAATACAAGTGTTGTTTGAACGTGAGCATTAACCTATTTGATCACATATCATATCCATGTCAATTATCTTTGTTTCTGTGTCATAGTATCCGTTTACGAATGCTGTCACAATTTTGTCATTTTCTTCTGTGTTTTGCGTGAATAAATCCAAAAACTTGTGGAACGGAAGTCCCTTGGCCCTCGCATGAAGAAAGAACAATGCATATTGACCACACGTTGTTGCCCAAATGTCTTGCAAACGTTTTTTGTTGTAATTCCAGCTGACAGACGAAGCGTTCATGAATTTCTTGAAAATTGCAAGTGGTTCTTGACCAAACGAGCAGAAATAATCCCCGAATCCTTCCTTATTAATGTAGATTGCAATCCAGTGTTCTCCCTTGTGTGTGTCTGGTTTTGTATTTGCAATGAAACAACACGGCAGCCGATCCACAACAGGCAGTTTATTGGACGGGAATACACCAAGGAACAATTGACCGAGAACGGCATCTTTGACAGCAAGACGTAACAGAGATTGGGTGTCCATTTCAGACGGTGTAGTCAAAGTATGTATTCCGGTTACGATCCATCAACATGAGGTTGTCAAATTCAGCGTATGCAATCATTTCTATACCTGGGTCTTTTATAGCCTCCGCAAACTGACAGTGCACTATGGTTGAACCTTCACGAACCAGTTCCCAATGAGCGCTATCCGCCCTGTCAGGGGTCAAATCAAACACATACAATGCAAAGGAATGCACAAAGTCATCCATGTCAATCCAGTTACTTTTGTTTTCATCAGTCAAGGACAAACTTTCAAACAATTGGACATAAGCTCTTGTGGCCTGCTTTTCTGAGAAATTCATTTTGAGGGGTTCTCTTGGATAAATCTGGCCTCCCGCATGAACTGAAATTTCTTTTACTCCGTGAGGACTAAAATTAAATGGAGAAGTTTTGTATGAGCCAAAGAAACTGTTAGAGTTCACAAATCCAACAATTAAGCGACGTGGAAGCTGACCTTCAAACAATGGTGTTGTGGGAGCACTCTGTCTGCCTGCACCAACATGCATACGAGTCATTGCTACTCTACGCAACGGGTACTTGGCTGAACTGCGATTCAAGGCGGCCTCAATACCTAAATGAACAGGGCTAAGCAATTGCAAGCGTTTGACATACCACTTCATGTCTAGCACGTCAATCTTGTAGGCGGGAGCATTATCTGCAAATGTCATCAAGCAAAAGGCATCACTATTGCGGTGAAGCTCCAAAGATACTTGAGAATTACTAACAAGTGCCCTATCCGACTGAAACAGGTCACAATGTACGGGAGCCATTGTTTCAACAACAATACTTTTTCTAAATCTTTTTTCACGACGTCCCCAGCCAGAATTATCTACTGAATCTACATTTGCTGGTGGTCCATCTTTGGCGTACACGGCTGCAGATAGTAAACTGTTTTTGAAATCCCAGCCATAGTTGAGTTCAGATTCAAGAAAAGTGCGATAGGCATACATGTCACCACTATCAAACACAAGCTTTCCATTGACGTTCACTTTGGCTTGTTTGAAGAACAAAAAGTTTGTCCATTGCACTGATAGAAAACAAAAGTAACTGGATTGACATGGATGACTTTGTGCATTCCTTTGCATTGTATGTGTTTGATTTGACCCCTGACAGGGCGGATAGCGCTCATTGGGAACTGGTTCGTGAAGGTTCAACCATAGTGCACTGTCAGTTTGCGGAGGCTATAAAAGACCCAGGTATAGAAATGATTGCATACGCTGAATTTGACAACCTCATGTTGATGGATCGTAACCGGAATACATACTTTGACTACACCGTCTGAAATGGACACCCAATCTCTGTTACGTCTTGCTGTCAAAGATGCCGTTCTCGGTCAATTGTTCCTTGGTGTATTCCCGTCCAATAAACTGCCTGTTGTGGATCGGCTGCCGTGTTGTTTCATTGCAAATACAAAACCAGACACACACAAGGGAGAACACTGGATTGCAATCTACATTAATAAGGAAGGATTCGGGGATTATTTCTGCTCGTTTGGTCAAGAACCACTTGCAATTTTCAAGAAATTCATGAACGCTTCGTCTGTCAGCTGGAATTACAACAAAAAACGTTTGCAAGACATTTGGGCAACAACGTGTGGTCAATATGCATTGTTCTTTCTTCATGCGAGGGCTAAGGGACTTCCGTTCCACAAGTTTTTGGATTTATTCACGCAAAACACAGAAGAAAATGACAAAATTGTGACAGCATTCGTAAACGGATACTATGACACAGAAACAAAGATAATTGACATGGATATGATATGTGATCAAATAGGTTAATGCTCACGTTCAAACAACACTTTTACATTCTGCCCCCCAACAACACAAATCCCCCTCCAACAATCCTTCCACAATCCCCCCCGCCCCGTCCCGCCCCAAAATCCAAGCCGGCCCAATATTCCCCTCCCCAACCGCGGCCGCCAAAAAAAGCCGGCCGCCACGGAAAATAGGGAACCCGCCCCCCCATTCCCCCACCCCTCCTTTCCAAGACCAACCCTTCTCCCCCAAAATTTGGCTCCCTCCAATCCCCACCTCCCCAAACTCCAACAAGAAAGGTGCGCCCCACCCACCTCAAACACCCCCCCACGACCGGAAACGCCACGCCACCCCCCACAAGAAACCACCCGAAACCGCTTCTAGTAAAACCACGCCAACAAACACAACAAGGGCAACACAACCCCCCCCAACCACCAAAGAAGAAAGGGGGGAGAGAAGCGCCAAGAACCACAACAACGAACACAATCTTCAACATCCCACCAGACCCCTCTACCACGTCACCACCCCCACCCCCCCCAACCACCACCCACCCCCCCCCCCCCCCCCCCCCCCCCCCCCCCCCACCCACCCCCCCCACCCACCCCCCCCCACCCCACCATCACCCACACAAGACCACCCACCAAAAACACCACCACCCCCAAAACCAAACAAACAGCAAGAACCAAAAAGAAACGCAAGCACCACCGAAAACCACCAACAACACCCCAACAAAAAAAACCAACAACAAACACAAACCACCCCAAACCCCAAACACCCAAACACAACACAAAACAAACACACACCACCCAACACAACAACAACACAATTACACTCACGCCCTTTGTAACGCCCGACCACAAACGGAAAATGACAAACTAAGCGCAAGGATCCTTTTCGCTTGTCATGTCCAAGCAGTCCTGCCTTCAAAGTTGTGGCTACCAGCGCCATAATATCAACATTTTTGCTGAACTTCGATTTGCCATTGATGGTAGAATGCGGCCAGTGATTTTTCAAAACGTGAAGGAGTCCTTTGTTGGCATCCGGCTTCCCATAGTGGAGCGGCACGCGTTTCTTGAACTTTGTTTCGAAGGTTCGAGCAGCTTTCCGTGGATACATTTTGTGAATGAATGAAACATCAGAAAAGTACACGCCCATGAAAAACAAAAAAAATCAAATTAAAAACGAAAAAATTTAAAATAAAACCAGAAAAAATCCAGAAAGCAATCGGGGCGGGTATATAAACCCTTTAAACCTTTCAATCCAATTTCAGTCATGTTTGTTCCAAGAGACGAAGAAGATGCCGTTCGCCGGTTTATGGACGAGAAAAAGCGATTGGAAATCGATAACCTAGACCAAATGTTTCTTGAATGTCACGGTCCTGCGTTGAGCCAAGCAATCACGGACAAGAGCTGGGACTTGTGCCTCGGATGTCACAATTGCAGTTCCATGGGAGACGACCACATCTGTAACTACCCACCGTCCGTGTACATCGCAAAATATGCACGAGCACTTGCGGAGGCTACAGTAGTCGGTGACGCATGGGAACAATTTTGTGCCCGTGCCTTTTGCGCCACCAGTGTCCGTGCATTGACAACATGGTTCACCAACTACCATTCACTCAGTAGTTACATCGCCTGGAACACCACCAAAGTCGGCGCATTCATGGATCAACACTACAGGGGATGTGTCAAGGAACCACCAGCGAGTGCCCTGCCTATTGACTACCCTTATTAGCGCCTTCGGGCTGCCTTACTCAAACCCAACGGCCCTCTTCAGGGCCACAGCCGATCATAAATAAGCTGGACAGTCACTAACGTTCAATTGTCTACCTTGTACTTTTATGGGTAAAAACCATATGTACTGTGGTTGGCACAGCCCATGCTTTCAACTCGCCGGGTGAAACATCCCGCATTTCCGACAATACACTGCGCAAATTTTTGCACAGTTATTTGTCTACCTTGTACTTTTATGGGTAAAAACCATATGTAGTGCAGGTGAAACATCCCGCACAGCAGAAACCAGAAAAATTTAAAAAAAATCGTTTTTCCCCATCGCAGCGTATATAAGCGAGCACTTCAGCCACAAACCTTCATTTAGGGTAAGTGGACATTTTTTGGATGAAGACAACCGAACGGTTGGCTTCAATCATTTTGGCCAGCGCGAGCTGCGGGCCAGCTGCCTGCGTGCCAGCGCGGGCCATTTGTATGCGTGCGTTTCAGCGCGTGTTAGCTCCCAATCCCATACTA